>VDFB02323655.1:136469-203301 GCA_007258455.2 Sequoia sempervirens
ATGTACGTATGAGATCATATGTTGTGTCATTGATATCAAGATGATTTGATAACAACAAGATCTAGAGTTAGTATTGAATTGATATTAATAATCAATTAGTGATGATATAAAGTGGCCTAGTTTGGATGATAATGAAAGTAAGAATAGAAGACTAAAGAAAAAGAGATTAAGTTTAAATTAAAGATTTAAACTTATGTGATACAATTGGTTTATGCTGAGGTAATAAGATTAAAGTTTATAAGTAGTGATTATAATCACTAAAAGACAGACTTATCTGATTCATATGTCTGTGGAGCAGTGCAATTAATATGAATAACATTTATATGTTGGTCGACGTACAAGGATTGATGTCATATATGTTTGATGACATATATATATATATATATATATATATATAAAGAATTCCTTACATGGTCGCTAACTACTAAAGAGAGTAGTGATGAAATATATACAATGTATGTTAGCCGACTTCCTCAGTAATAAACATGAAATACACTCAAGAAACAATTATATGTTAAGACAACAATGAAATATATTCCAGAAATAACAAATGAATGATTTGCATATCAAGGGTAGTGATAAGATTATATCATATCAAAGCGATTAAGAAGATTTGTTGATTATTTAGCAATCAATTACAAGACAATGAGCAACGATCTCATAAATGGACAATAATACCATATTGCAGTAGTGATAAAATTATAGTACCAAGTGATTATGATTGAAATTATATACAACATAAACATACACCAATGATTTAAAAGATTAATATAAGCATATGTTAATACCATTCACCCAAGTGAAAGGGCGCTTATGAATAAAAGAAATTAAAAATGCAAGGTCGACTTATATTAAGCACTTATGTTAAGGAGGATGTTAGTTTACAAAGGTCACCTCCCTTTGTTATGTATATGACTTGTTCATGAAATCAACCCTTTACTGAAGAGTCACCTCCATTCCTAAAGGCATACAATGGGGTATAAAAAGAGATAAAATTTTGAGTTAGAATGAGTGGTGTGGAGTAAAAGACAAATAAGTATATCATATACACCAACAGATGGAGAGCAAGTTTTAAGAAGATTATTTGTAGATTATATGAGGAGATTGTGAGAAGTTTTATGAAAGACTTGTAATAAGTTTTATGAGGATATTGTAAGTTTTATGGAAAATTTGTAATAATTTCTATAAGGAGATTGTAATTTTCTTTATGGCAGATTTGTAATCAACATTATAGCAGATTAGAGGAGAAATTGATATTGAGAATGGTGCCTCATATTGTAGAAATTGGAGTTTCTTAGGGGTTGGTGCCTACACAATTTGTAGAAAGAAGTTTGTACAAGAGATTTATATAAAAGCAATATTTTACCGTGGTTTTTTCCTATAAAGGTTTCCATGTAAATTTTGTGTTCCTCTTGTGTTGCATAATTGTTAGATCTTACATGGCTGTTATTATTGTGGTTGATTAAGTTTTAAATTTAAAATATTGTATTATACTAATTCACCCCCCTCTTAATAATTGTGTGCTCATTAGGTTGCTAAAGGATTCTACTAGGGTCCTGGGATTGACTACTCAGAGAGTTTTGCACCAATTGACAAAATGAATTACATTCGACTTGTCTTTGCTATCACTGCAACACATAGATGGAAGTTCATCATATATATGTAAAGAGTGTTTTCCTACATGATTATCTTCAAGAGGAGATATACATGGAGTAGCCACAAGGGTTTGTTCAAGATCCTTCACTTATGTGTCATCTTCAAAAGTCTCTCTATGGCCTCAAATAGTCACATTGAGCTTGGTATGCCAAGATGAACTCCTTCCTTCTAAAAGTTGGATTCACTCAATGAAATTATGATCCTAATGTATACATTTTGTAGCAAGATGATATTCACACTTTCTTGGTTCTCTACGTCAATGAATTCTTGATCATGGGAAGTCACTCATCCACCATTTAGGCAGTGAAAAATTACCCTTCATGATTAGTTTTTGATGTCAGACTTTGGCTTATTGCACAACTTCTCAGGGATTGAGATCACTCAATCTTCTTCAGGTATCTCTCTTGCACAACCTAAGTACACACTTGATATGCTCCACATGTTTCACATGGTTGAATTCCTGTAGCGACTTCATTCCTATTAGGGGTCAAACTTGAGGCCAAGTGTTCTTCACATTTGGTGGATGGCACTTTGTATCGACAACTTGTTGGTAGTCTCACTTACTTGACTCACACGAGACCCGATATCTCATATGCTATAGGTATGGTTTCTCAATTCATGTAGGAGCCACATGAACTACACTGGAAAGCAGTTAAGCAGATTCTTCACTACATTAAGGGTACTCACAATTATGGGATTCACTATACAATGGGCATGGATTTTCACTTAGTGGGACACAGATCTAGATTGGGAAAGCGATTCTCAAGATCACAAGTCTACTTTAGGATATTGCTTCTCCCTTAGTTTGATGGTCAAGTAAGAAGCAATTATACTGCTCTTTCATCTACAAAGGTTGAGTATCGATGAGCGATTAATGCTACTACTAAGACCATCTAGCTTCAGAATAGTCTCATCGAGTTTTGCATTACCTTCTAGAAGCCCACGATCATCTTTTGTGACAACCAAAGTGCAATTCAAATCTCTTGCAATCTAATCCATCATCAACGAACCAAGCACATTGAGATCCACATGCACTACATTCAAGAGCTTATTTATGAGCAGATTGTCGATCTCAAGTACTATTTTCCATCGGATCATATTGGGGACAACTTCACCAAACCCTTCACTAAAAGTATGTTCCTTCATTTGCGAGCTTTGCTTGGGGTGCAATTGGTGTCCTCTTTGGGGGGGGGGGAGCATTCTCTCTCTATTTGTAGGGGGGCTTCTTTTGGGAGGAGTTTGATATGTGCATGGATACCTAACATGGTCTCATTTGATGCGACCCACCATCTTTTCCATCCTCCTAAGCTATGCTTAAAGGGGGGTATTTGTGTAGGTTTTTAATTTCTTAGTGGATTAATTTATTTTTTCTTCGTTATAGGTTTTTCCTACACTTTTATTAAATTTTCTTAGGATAATAAACCGACTTTATCATTTAATAACTAGGAGATAAAGTGATGAGGTGTTTCCACCACTTAAAGGTGGATTTACTTTTTCATCACTTTATTTAATGTTGGTGGCTATTGGTGGTTGTTTCTTATTGGTTGATTTTTCATCTCCATCCTCTCCTTAGTTCTATATAAAATCGCTATCTAGCTTATATTTTTCATCTTGGAAGCTCTTAATGCAATTCTATCATCCTAACATTGCATATCTCTTGGATTTGTTGGTTTGCACTGTTTATGTTTTTCCAGTTTATGTTGTTGGCAATTGTTGCCATTGATGTTATCACTTGCGAAGCTCGGTGTGAGATTTTTGGAAGTTGGTTGTCATGCTTGGGATTTTATTGGTATTAGATGGTACTGATGTTCTTGTTGCATTTGGCATTGGTTGTCATTGTTGACAAATTTTAGTATGGGATAACATTGATGTATAGAAGGATTGTTGAAGTTCATGGTTGGATGACACTTGAAGAGATTTCAAACACATACAATTCTAGTGGTGGTGAATAACACCCAATACACATTAAACAGTTCAACCAATTAGGGTTAAGGTTAAGGTAAAGGTTAGAGTTAGGGTTGGGCTTCAATAAAGATTGGAGTTAAGGTTCTTAGATAAATCTTGGGTTTAGGGTTAAGGTTAGGGTTCAAATAGGATTAGGGTTAGAGTTACATTAGGATTAGTGTTATGATTACAATTATAATTATGGTTAGGGTTCAATTTGGGTCAAGATTAGAGTTCTAAGATAAATCTTGGGATTATGATTAGGCTTAGGATTACAAATACATTAAAGGTTAGGGTTTGAGTTAGAATTAACATTTACGTTAGGGTTAGTTGTGAGGTTACAATCATGATTATAATTAGGGCAACACTTACACTTATAGTTAGTGTTAGGTTTCTAGGGTTTAATTAAGGTTAGAGTTTAATTTGGGTCAAGGTTCAATTAGGGTTAGGGATATAAGATAAACTTTGGGGTTACAGTTAAAGTTAGGGTTCAATTAGAGTTCAACTAAGGTTAGGATTAGGCTATGAATACAATTAGGGTTAGGGTTTAATAAGGATTTAATTAGGGTTGAGGAAGGTCTAACTAGGGTTATGGCTAGGATTCAATTAGGGTTAGGGTAAGGGTTTAACTAAGTATAGGATTAGGGTTCAATTTAGGTAAGGGTTGATATTAAGTCAAGCTTAGGGTTCAATTAGGGTTAGGGTTTAATTAGGATTATTGTTAAAATTAGTGTTAACATTAGAATTAGGGTTAGTGTTTGATTAAGGTTAAGTTTAGGGTTAGGTTACGGTTAGGGTTCAATTAGGGTTAGGGGTTAATTAAGGTTATAGTTAGAATTATGGTTGTCATTAGAATTAGGAATAGTGTTAGAATTAGGATTACAAATAGAATTAGAATTATGGTTAGAGTTAGAATTGGAATTAGGTTTAAAGCTAGGATTATAATTAAGATAAGGTTTAAGATTAGAATTAAGGTTATGGTTAGGGTTCAATTAGGGTTATCGTTCAATAGGGTTAGGGTTACAACTCAATCAATGTTAGAGTTACAATTCAATTAGGGATAGGGTTCAACTAAGGTTAGGGTTAAGATTAAGTTTTTAAGATAAAGCTTGGGGTTAGGGTTAAGATGGGATTAGGGTTAGAATTAAGGTTAGGGTTAGGTTTAGAATTATATCTCTAACCCTAACCCTAATTTTAAAATTGACACTAATTATAATTGTAACATTAACCCTAACCTTGACACTAATTATAATTGTAACTTTAACACTAACCCTAACCCTAATTATATCTCTAATCCTAACCCTAATTCTAAAACTAATACTAATACTAATTTCTAACCCTAACACAAAATTTATCTTTACCCTTAACCCTAATTCTAAAACTAAAATAACTCTAGTTATAACCCAAACCCTAAACTCATCCCTAACTCCAACCCTAACATTGACACTAATTATTTTTGTAACCCTAACACTAACTACTAATTTAAAACTAGTAATAATACTAATTATAACCCTAACACTAACTCAAAATCTATCTTTACCCCTAACCCTAACCTTAATTCTAAAACTAAGACTAATTCTAATTATAACTCTAACCATAATCTTAATCTTAAACCTGATCCTAACTATAACCATAACCTTAACCCTAACCTTAACCCTAATTCTATCTATAACCATAAATCTAACGCTAACCCTAACCTTAACGCTAACTCTATCCCTAATTGTAACCCTTACCCTAATTCTAATTGTAACTCTACCCATAACCTTAATTATATCTCTAATCATAATATTAACCTTAACTCCTAACACTAACTATAATTTTATCTCTAAACCCAATCCTAACCTTAGCCCTAACATTAACCCCAACCCTAACTCTAATTCTTACCCTTACCCTAACCTTAAACCTATCCGCAACCCTAACTATAATTTTAACTCTAACCCCGACCCAAACTCTAATTTTTACCCTTACCCTAACCCTAATTCTATCTCTAACCATAACCCTATCCCAAATCCTAACTCTAATTCTAAACCTAATCCTAACCCTTACCATAATTCTATCTCTAACCATAACCCTAGCCCTAATCCTAACTCTAACCCTAAACCTAATTATATCTCTAACTCTTACCTTAACCCTAACCCTAACCTTAGCCATAAACTTAACCCCAACTCTAACCCTAATCCCATCCCCAATCTTAAGTTTAATTATAACTCTAACCCCAACCCTAACTCTAATTCTTAACCTAACCCTGACCCTAATGTTATCCCTAATCATAATCCTACCCCTAACCTTAATTATATCTCTAATTATAACCCCAACTCTAATTCTTACACTTACCCTTCCCTTAACTCTAATTCTTACAGTTACCCTAACCCTAATTTTATCTCTGGCCATAACCCTAACCATAACCCTATCCAAAACCCTAACTCTAACCTTAATTCTATCTCTAACTCTAACCCTAACCATAATCCTAACCCTACCCCTAACCTTAATCCTAACTCTAATTTTGAACCTTAATTGGTGTTAAGGTTCAATTAGGGTTAGGGATATAAGATAAACTTTGGGGTTACAGTTAATGTTAGGGTTCAATTAGAGTTCAACTAGTGTTAGGATTAGGCTATGAATACAATTAGGGTTAGGGTTTAATAAGGATTTAATTAGGGTTGAGGAAGGTCTAACTAGGGTTATGGCTAAGATTCAATTAGGGTTAGGGTAAGGGTTTAACTAAGTTTAGGATTAGGGTTCAATTTAGGTAAGGGTTGATATTAAATCAAGCTTAGGGTTCAATTAGGGTTAGGGTTTAATTAGGATTACTTTTAAAATTAGGGTTACCATTAGCATTAGGGTTAGTGTTTGTTTAAGGTTAAGTTTAAGGTTAGGTTAGGGTTAGGGTTCAATTAGGGTTAGGGGTTTATTAAGGTTATTGTTAGAATTATGGTTGCCATTAGAATTAGGGATAGTGTTAGAATTATGGTTAGAGTTAGAATTGGAATTAGGTTTAAAGATAGGGTTATAATAAAGATAAGGTTTAAGATTAGAATTAAGGTTAGGGTAAGGGTTCAATTAGGGTTATCGTTCAATAGGGTTAGGCTTACAACTCAATCAATATTAGAGTTACAATTCAATTAGGGATAGGGTTCGACTAAGGTTAGGGTTAAGATTATGTTTTTAAGATAAAGCTTGGGGTTAGGTTTAAGATTTGATTAGGGTTAGAATTAAGGTTATGGTTAGGTTTAGAATTATATCTCTAACCCTAACCCTAGTTTTAAAACTGACACTAATTATAATTGTAACTTTAACCCTAACCTTGACACTAATTATAATTGTAACTTTAACCCTAACCCTAACCTAATTATATCTCTAATCCTAACCCTAATTCTAAAACTAATACTAATACTAATTGCTACCCCTAGCTAAAAATTTATCTGTACCCTTAACCCTAATTCTAAAACTAAAATAACTCTAGTTATAACCCAAACCCTAAACTCATCCCTAATTCCAACCCTAACATTAACACTAATTATTTTTGTAACCCTAACACTAACTACTAATTTAAAACTAGTACTAATACTAATTGTAACCCTAACACTAACTCAAAATCTATCTTTACCCTTAACCCTAACCTTAATTCTAAAACTAACACTAATTATAATTATAACTCTAACGGTAATCTCAATCTTAAACTCGATCCTAACTATAACCATAACCTTAACCCTAACCCTAACCCTAATTCTATCTATAACCATAAATATTACCTAACCCTAACCTTAATGCTAACTCTATCCCTAATTGTAACCCTTACCTTAATTCTAATTGTAACTCTACCCATAACCTTAATTATATCTCTAATCATAATATTAATCTTAACCCCTAACACTAACTATAATTCTATCTCTAAACCCAATCCTAACCTTAGCCCTAACATTAACCCCAACCGTAACTCTAATTCTTACCGTTACCCTAACCTTAAACCTATCCCCAACCCAAACTCTAATTTTTACCCTTACCCTAACCCTAATTCTATCTCTAGCCATAATCCTATCCCAAATCCTAACTCTAATTCTAAACCTAATCCTAACCCTTACCATAATTCTATCTCTAACCATAACCCTAGCCCTTATCCTAACTCTAACCCTAAACCTAATTATATCTCTAACTGTTACCTTGACCCTAACCCTAATTTTATCTCTAACCCTAACCTTAGCCATAAACTTAACCCCAACTCTAACCCTAATCCTATCCCCAATCTTAACTTTAATTATAACTCTAACCCAACCCTAACTCTAATTCTTAGCCCAACCCTAACCCTAATGTTATCCCTAATCATAACCCTACCCGTAACCTTAATTATATCTCTACTTATAACCCCAACTCTAATTCTTACACTTACCCTTACCTTAACTCTAATTCTTACACTTACCCTAACCCTAATTTTATCTCTGACCATAACCCTAACCATAACACTATCCAAAACCCTAACTCTAACCTTAATTCTATCTCTAACTCTAACCCTAACCATAATCCTAACTCTAATTTTGAACCTTAATTGGTGTTAAGGTTCAATTAGGGTTAGGGATATAAGATAAACTTTGGGGTTACAGTTAAAGTTAGGTTTTAATTAGAGTTCAACTAGGGTTAGGATTAGGCTATGAATACAATTAGGGTTAGGGTTTAATAAGGATTTAATTAGGGTTGAGGAAGGTCTAACTAGGGTTATGGCTAGGATTCAATTAGGGTTAGGGTAAGGGTTTAACTAAGTTTAGGATTAGGGTTAAATTTAGGTAAGGGTTGATATTAAGTCAAGCTTAGGGTTCAATTAGGGTTAGGGTTTAATTAGGATTACTGTTAAAATTAGGCTTACCATTAGAATTAGGGTTAGTGTTTGATTAAGGTTAAGTTTAAGGTTAGGTTAGGGTTCAATTAGGGTTAGGGGTTTATTAAGGTTATAGTTAGAATTATGATTGCCATTAGAATTAGGGATAGTGTTAGAATTAGGATTACAAATAGAATTAGAATTATGGTTAGAGTTAGAATTGGAATAAGGTTTAAAGCTAGGGTTATAATAAAGATAAGGTTTGAGATTAGAATTAAGGTTAGGGTTAGGGTTCAATTAGGGTTATCATTCAATAGGGTTAGGGTTACAACTCAATCAATGTTAGAGTTACAATTCAATTAGGGATAGGGTTCGACTAAGGTAAGGGTTAAGATTAAGTTTTTAAGATAAATCTAGGGGTTAGGGTTAAGATTTGATTAGGGTTAGAATTAAGGTTAGGGTTAGGTTTAGAATTATTTCTCTAACCCTAACCCTAAGTTTAAAACTGAACCTAATTATAATTGTAACTTTAACCCAAACCTTAACACTAATTATAATTTTAACTTTAACCCTAACCCTAACCCTAATTATATCTCTAATCCTAACCCTAATTCTAAAACTAATACTAATACTAATTGCTAACCCTAACTCAAAATTTATCTTCACCCTTAACCCTAATTCTAAAACTAAAATAACTCTAGTTATAACCAAAACCCTAAACTCATCCCTAACTCCAACCCTAACATTGACACTAATTATTTTTGTAACCCTATCACTAACTCAAAATCCATCTTTACCCCTAACCCTAACCTTAATTCTAAAACTAACACTCATTCTAATTATAACTCTAACGGTAATCTTAATCTTAAACTTGATCCTAACTATAACCATAACCTTAACCCTAACCTTAAACCTAATTCTATCTATAACCATAAATCTAACCCTAACCCTAACCTTAATGCTAACTCTATCCCTAATTGTCACCCTTACCCTAATTCCAATTGTAACTCTACCCATAACCTTAATTATATCTCTAATCATAATATTAACCTTAACCCCTAACACTAACTATAATTCTATCTCTAAACCCAATCCTAACCTTAGCCCTAACATTAACCCCAACCCTAACTCTAATTCTTACCCTTACCCTAACCTTAAACCTATCCCCGACCTAACTCTAATTTTAACTCTAAACCCGACCCAAACTCTAATTTTTGCCCTTACCCTAACCCTAATTCTATCTCTAACCTAACCCTATCCCAAATCCTAACTCTAATTCTAAACCTAATCCTAACCCTTACCATAATTCTATCTCTAACCATAACCCTAGCCCTAATCCTAACTCTAACCCTAAACCTAATTATATCTCTAACTCTTACCTTGACCCTAACCCTAACCTTAGCCATAAACTTAACCCCAACTCTAACCCTAATCCCATCCCCAATCTTAACTTTAATTATAACTCTAACCCCAACTCTAACTCTAATTCTTACCCTAACCCTAACCCTAATGTTATCCCTAATCATAACCGTACCCCTAACCTTGATTATATCTCTACTTATAACCCCAACTCTAATTCTTACACTTACCCTTACCTTAACTCTAATTCTTACTTACCCTAACCCTGATTTTATCTCTGGCCATAACACTAACCATAACCCTATCCAAAACCCTAACTCTAACCTTAATTCTATCTCTAACTCTAACCCTACCCCTAACCTTAATCCTAACTCTAATTTTGAACCTTAATTGGGGTTAAGGTTCAATTAGGGTTAGGGATATAAGATAAAGTTTGGGGTTACAGTTAAAGTTAGAGTTCAATTAGAGTTCAACTAGGGTTAGGATTAGGCTATGAATACAATTAGGGTTAGGGTTTAATAAGGATTTAATTAGGGTTGAGGAAGGTCTAACTAGGGTTATGGCTAGGATTCAATTAGGGTTAGGGTAAGGGTTTAACTAAGTTTAGGATTAGGGTTCAATTTAGGTAAGGGTTGATATTAAGTCAAGCTTAGGGTTCAATTAGGGTTAGGGTTTAATTAGGATAACTGTTAAAATTAGGGTTACCATTAGCATTAGGGTTAGTGTTTGTTTAAGGTTAAGTTTAAGGTTAGGTTAGGGTTAGGGTTCAATTAGGGTTAGGGGTTTATTAAGGTTATTGTTAGAATTATGGTTGCCATTAGAATTAGGGATAGTGTTAGAATTAGGATTACAAATAGAATTAGAATTATGGTTAGAGTTAGAATTGGAATTAGGTTTAAAGCTAGGGTTATAATAAAGATAAGGTTTAAGATTAGAATTAAGGTTAGGGTTAGGGTTCAATTAGGGTTATCTTTTAATAGGGTTAGGGTTACAACTCAATCAATGTAAGAGTTACAATTCAATTAGGGATAGGGTTCGACTAAGGTTAGGGTTAAGATTAAGTTTTTAAGATAAAGCTTGGGGTTAGGGTTAAGATCTGATTAGGGTTAGAATTAAACTTATGGTTAGGTTTAGAATTATATCTCTAACCCTAACGCTAATTTTAAAACTGACACTAATTATAATTGTAACTTTAACCCTAACCTTGACACTAATTGTAATTGTAACTTTAACCCTAACCCTAACCTAATTATATCTCTAATCCTAACCCTAATTCTAAAACTAATACTAATACTAATTGCTAACCCTAACTAAAAATTTATCTGTACCCTTAACCCTAATTCTAAAACTAAAATAACTCTAGTTATAACCCAAACCCTAAACTAATCCCTAACTCCAACCCTAACATTAACACTAATTTTTTTGCAACCCTAACACTAACTACTGATTTAAAACTAGTACTAATACTAATCGTAACCCTAACACTAACTCAAAATCTATCTTTACCCTTAACCCTAACCTTAATTCTAAAACTAACACTAATTATAATTATAACTCTAACGGTAATCTTAATCTTAAACTTGATCCTAACTATAACCATAACCCTAACCCTAACCCTAACCCTAACCCTAATTCTATCTATAACCATAAATATTACCTAACCCTAACCTTAATGCTAACTCTATCCCTAATTGTAACCCTTACCTTAATTCTAATTGTAACTCTACCCATAACCTTAATTATATCTCTAATCATAATATTAACCTTAACCCCTAACACTAGCTATAATTCTATCTCTAAACCCAATCCTAACCTTAGCCCTAACTCTAATTCTTACCCTTACCCTAACCTTAACCGTATCCCCAACCCAAACTCTAATTTTAACCCTAACCCCAACCCAAACTCTAATTTTTACCCTTACCCTAACCCTAATTCTATCTCTAGCCATAACCCTATCCCAAATCCTAACTCTAATTCTAAACCTAATCCTAACCCTTACCATAATTCCATCCTTAACCATAACCCTAGCCCTAAACCTAATTATATCTCTAACTGTTACCTTGACCCTAACCCTAATTTTATCTCTAACCCTAACCTTAGCCATAAACTTAACCCCAAATCTAACCCTAATCCTATCCCCAATCTTAACTTTAATTATAACTCTAACCCCAACCCTAACTCTAATTCTTACCATAACCCTAACCCTAATGTTATCCCTAATCATAACCCTACCCCTAACCTTAATTATATCTCTAATTATAACCCCAACTCTAATTCTTACACTTACCCTAACCCTAATTTTATCTCTGACCATAACCCTAACCATAACCCTATCCAAAACCCTAACTCTAACCTTAATTCTATCTCTAACTCTAACCCTAACCATAATCCTAACCCTAGCCTAACCTTAATCCTAACTCTAATTCTAAAAATAATACTAATACTAATTGCTAACCCTAACTCAAAATTTATCTTTACCCTTAGCCCTAATTCTAAAACTAGAATAACTCTAGTTATAATCCAAACCCTAAACTCATCCCTAACTCCAACCCTAACATTGACACTAATTATAATTGTAACTTTAACACTAACCCTAACCCTAATTATAACCTTAATCCTAACCCTAATTCTAAAACTAATACTATTACTAATTGCTAACCCTAACTCAAAATTTATCTTTACCATTAACCCTAATTCTAAAACTAAAATAACTCTAGTTATAACCCAAATCCTAAACTCATCCCTAACTCCAACCCTAACATTGACACTAATTATTTTTGTAACCCTAACACTAACTCAAAATCTATCTTTACCCCTAACCGTAACCTTAATTCTAAAACTAACACTAATTCTAATTATAACTCTAATTGTAATCTTAATCTTAAACCTGATCCTAACTATAACCATAACCTTAACCCTAACCCTAACCCTAATTCTATCTATAACCATAAATCTAACCCTAACCCTAACCTTAAGACTAACTCTATCCCTAATTGTAACCCTTACCCTAATTCTAATTGTAACTCTACCCATAACCTTAATTATATCTCTAATCATAATATTAACCTTAAACCCTAACACTAACTATAATTCTATCTCTAACCCCAATCCTAACCTTAGCCCTAACATTAACCTCAACCCTAACTCTAATTCTTACCCTTACCCTAACCTTAAACCTATCCCCAACCCTAACTCTAATTTTAACACTAACCCCAACCCAAACTCTAATTTTTACCTTTACCCTAACCCTAATTCTATCTCTAGCCATAACCCTATCCCAAATCCTAAATCTAATTCTAAACCTAATCCTAACCCTTACCATAATTCTATCTCTAACCATAAACCTATCCCTAATCCTAACTCTAAACCTAAACCTAATTATATCTCTAACTGTTACCTTGACCCTAACCCTAATTTTATCTCTAACCCTAACCTTAGCCATAAACTTAACCCCAACTCTAACCCTAATCCTATCCCCAATCTTAACTTTAATTATAACTCTAATTCTTACCCTAACCCTAACCCTAATGTTATCCCTAATCATAACCCTACCCCTAACCTTAATTATATCTCTAATTATAACCGCAACTCTAATTCTTACACTTACCCTTACCTTAACTCTAATTCTTACACTTACCCTAACCCTAATTTTATCTCTGACCATAACCCTAACCATAACACTATCCAAAACTCTAACTCTAAGGTTAATTCTATCTCTAACTCTAACCCTAACCATAATCCTAACCCTACCCCTAACCTTAATCCTAACTCTAATTTTGAACCTTAATTAGGGTTAAGGTTCAATTACGGTTAGGGATATAAGATAAAGTTTGGGGTTATAGTTAAAGTTAGAGTTCAATTAGAGTTCAACTAGTGTTAGGATTAGGCTATGAATACAATTAGGGTTAGGGTTTAATAAGGATTTAATTAGGGTTGAGGAAGGTCTAACTAGGGTTATGGCTAGGATTCAATTAGGGTTAGGGTAAGGGTTTAACTAAGTTTAGGATTAGGGTTCAATTTAGGTAAGGGTTGATATTAAGTCAAGCTTAGGGTTCAATTAGGGTTAGGGTTTAATTAGGATTACTGTTAAAATTATGCTTACCATAAGAATTAGGGTTAGTGTTTGATTAAGGTTAAGTTTAAGGTTAGGTTAGGGTTGGGGGTTTATTAAGGTTATAGTTAGAATTATGGTTGCCATTAGAATTAGGGATAGTGTTAGAATTAGGATTACAAATAGAATTAGAATTATGGTTAGAGTTAGAATTGGAATTAGGTTTAAAGCTAGGGTTATAATTAAGATAAGGTTTCAGATTAGAATTAAGGTTAGGGTTAGGGTTCAATTAGGGTTATTGTTCAATAGGGTTAGGGTTACAACTCAATCAATGTTAGAGTTACAATTCAATTAGGGATAGGGTTCGACTAAGGTTAGGGTTAAGATTAAGTTTTTAAGATAAAGCTTGGGGTTAGGGTTAAGATCTTATTAGAGTTAGAATTAAGGTTAGGGTTAGGTTTAGAATTATATCTCTAACCCTAACCCTAATTTTAAAATTGACACTAATTATAATTGTAACTTTAACCCTAACCTTGACACTAATTATAATTGTAACTTTAACTATAACCCTAACCCTAATTATATCTCTAATCCTAACCCTAATTCTAAAACTAATACTAATACTAATTGCTAACCCTAACTCAAAATTTATCTTTACCCTTAACCCTAATTCTAAAACCAAAATAAATCTAGTTATAACCAAAACCCTAAACTTGTCCCTAACTCCAACCCTAACATTGACACTAATTGTTTTTGTAACCCTAACACTAACTACTAATTTAAAACTAGTACTAATACTAATTGTAACCCTATCACTAACTCAAAACCTATACCCCTAACCCTAACCTTAATTCTAATTATAACTCTAACCGTAATCTTAATCTTAAACCTGATCCTAACTATAACCATAACCTTAACCCTAACCCTAACCCTAATTCTATCTATAACCATAAATCTAACCCTAACCCTAACCTTAACGCTAACTCTACCGCTAATCGTAACCCTTACCCTAATTCTAATTGTAACTCTACCCATAACCTTAATTATATCTCTAATCATAATATTAACCTTAACCCCTAACACTAACTATAATTCTATCTCTAACCTCAATCCTAACCTTAGCCCTAACATTAACCCCAACCCTAACTCTAATTCTTACCCTTACCCTAACCTTAAACCTATCCCCAACCCTAACTCTAATTTTAACCCTAACCCTAACCCAAACTCTAATTTTTACCCTTACCCTAACCCTAATTCTATCTCCAACTATAACCCTACCCCAAATCCTAACTCTAATTCTAAACCTAATCCTAACCCTTGCCATAATTCTATCTCTAACCATAACCCTATCCCTAATCCTAACTCTAACCCTAAACCTAATTATATCTCTAACTGTTACCTTGACCCTAACCCTAACCTTAGCCATAAACTTAACCCCAACTCTAACCCTAATCCTATCCCCAATCTTAACTCTAATATTATCCCTAATCATAACCCTACCCCTAACCTTAATTATATCTCTAATTATAACCCCAACTCTAATTCTTACACTTACCCTAACCCTAATTTTATCTCTGACCATAACCCTATCCAAAACCCTAACTCTAACCTTAATTCTATCTCTAACTCTAACCCTACCCCTAACCTTAATGCTAACTCTAATTTTGACCCTAACCCTAACCTTAGTCATAACCCTATCCCCAACCCTAGCTCTAATTCTTACCCTTACACTAACCCTAACCCTATCCCCAGCCGTAACTCTAATTCTTACCCTTGCCCTTACCTTAACCCTAATTCTATCTCTAACCATAACCCTGATTGTAACCCTAATTCTATCTCTAACCCTAACCCCAACCTTAACTCTAGTTCTTACCCTTACCCTTACCCTTACCCTTATCCTAACCCTAACCCTATTCCCAACCTTAACTCTAATTTAACCCTAACTCTAACCCTAATTCTATCTCTAATTGTAACCCCAATCCTAACCATAATTTTATCTCTTACCCTAACCCTAACCCATCTCTAACTCTAATACTTAACTAACCATAACCCTAATCCTAATTTTAACCTAACCCTAACCTCAACCCTAACTCTAATACTATACCTAACATAACCGTAACCTTAACCCTAATTTTATCTCTAACCTTAATCCTTATGATAACCTTAACCCTAACCCTAATTCTAATTTATTTAATGTTTTACATGTTGCATTGCGAATGCTACTAACACATATTTAATAATATATATAAACTACACCGAGAGATATCCTTCTGGAGACGCTTATTTTTTAATCAATTTCTAACATAAAATTGTAATAGACACCTCAAGAAGGATATCTCTCGACGTATTTTATTTATATATATATGCTAGTGTAAGTGACTTATTCATAATGTTATTTCAAATGGCACTTCAAAGATAGGTAAACAATTTCCAAAAATCTCCAAGATTTGAAATGTACACCTTATTTATGCATAATTTTAACTTTCGACAAACAAATAACCAAATGGCCCCTTCATTGTGATCAAATTATGCCTGAAAGTATCACTAAAAGCATACCTTATGCCGTAAGCAATTATCAAGAAAATAAAAAGAAAATTTTGAAAGGTCCCTAGTCCATCTGATTCAACAATATGAAACCTATTATTTATTTCATCCTCTAAGAGACCACTTTCAACAAAATATCAATTCTGGTTGCTATTTTAGAACCTCAAATTTTGTGAATGCTCGAGTCCAATAACTTGCTTTCTCTCTGCTTTTTGATTACTTGTTTGAAATTCTGAACACTCAACATCCTACACTGAGGTAGAATGACTAGTAAGAACTTGTGACTGCAAATCATCATATTGTCTTACTCTTATTAGTTTATAACACTACATCCCACGGGTGGCTCTTTCATGGATATGTTCCTTGCCTGCTTCTGTTGCCATGTAACCTGCATCTGAATGTATTTTGTGACCTAAAACCTGATTTACAAACCTACTGATTCCTGCAAACCAAGCAAAATATTTTAATTCTTATCATAACTTTGAAATAAGGTATGAGTGACTTTTACCATCAAAAAATGCCTTTATACTGAATCTTCTCAAATATGAAAAAGAATGATATATTACAACAAAGTTTACTTCAATTAGATGCAAAACCAATGGTCATAAGCCGTAAGTAGTTCACCATTGGACTCCTGTTAAATGGTACTCTACAAATGTCCAGTCTTTAGTGTACAACGATCAACAGACCAATAAAATAAAACTTTTGAAATAAAAAAATGGCTGCTTGGCTTCTTAGTGTAAATCAGTTACTCCTTGTGACTAGAAGCCAATACAGAAGATCTGGAATTGAGAGAACTTGTTTTAGCAACGTGTTAAAATTTCTACACCGTCCTCTCTAATCAATAAAGTGTGCTCAAACTGTGCAGACAAGCTACCATCGGCTGTAACAACTGTCCAGTTGTCACTCCACATAATATGATCAATGCTGCCAAGTGTAAGCATGGGCTCTGAAAAAGATAAGAAGAATTAACTTGGAAGAAGTGTAAAATTATGATAAACATGACTATTGAAACTAAAAGAACACTTCACTAGATCATTTAAGTTTATACAACTTAGAAAATATAAACCAGCCAAATGCATGCAATAAGAAGCTTCAAATAAACAAAATAGCATGGTGATCATTTGTTTCCTTGTGATGAATGACCTTTTATGGTATTACAATAAATGCAACTATTTCCTGAGGCATGTAAAGTCTGTGTTATGATTCTGTTGTAGCGGTTCTTTGCACAATTGTAATTATTCCAATTCCAATAAAACTATATAGGAGACCTTGAATACATTACACTGTAGATTCCTAACCTATTCTCATTTATCACCAGGCTAAACCCATAAAGAACAGCTTTCTTTCCTTTATATCATATACTATAAATTGCTGTCTTAGCTAACATCTGCTTCTTGAGCATGCGTCAAAATTGTTGATTACAGAAATCTGCTTATGTTTGTGGGTGCATTATTGAAGACTAAAGACAACTGACATATAACTGGTGTCAATATCAAGGGTAAAATTTTAGAGCACTCTTAGCCGCTTGACACCTTATGAATTACAGGTAAGAACAAATCACTGCCACGAATGCATACATTTTACTATTGAGCATCATTTTTATGCCATAGAAAATAAAAAATTACTATTATTCATATATCTCAGTGAACCAACTGAACGTGAATACCCAGGTCTTGAAACATTTTATCATCTTGATCAAAGAGCCTGAGCTTTTAGCAATGAAGTAAAAGGTGTTTCAGGTAAATGGCACCTGCTGACAGAAAAGAGTTCTAAATAACTGTATATAGTAAATAATCAATATACAAAGAAGTATTTATGCAAACCAAATTAAGCCCCGGAATTATACACCACCATTGTCATAGGTTCTTTGGAAAGTGGTATACTTATGCTCTGAAGGGCATACTATTTGCTAAAAAAGAAATTGCATGATCCTTAGAGAGTGACATATATGCGCTTCACACTTTCACTATATATTGTGTCATTATTTCATAGGTCTTGTAGTGGGCATTCCTTCTAATTCCTCATGTACATCCTAATCTCCTGAGCAGTTATGTTGATTTGAACACATTTATTTAGCTCTTTCTGCTTGTAAGAATTGAATTTCACAAGAAAAGGATTGACTCTCGATAGATCACCACAACCACAATTTATATTCCTTTTCGCAAGAATTAAGTTTTGGACATATATGGGCTACAGTATTATTGGACATTAAGTCAATTAATTGAACTATTGAGAATTTAGAAAATTAGAAGGATGTACTTAGGTTACAATAAAAACTTTACTCACCAATTGTGAAAGTTTGACCTACTACCATGCATCCTGGTTGATTGTTCCCTACAATTGAATAACAGGATACACATCAGAAATATTTATTAAATACACTGTACATTCTACCTTAAGAAAATTAAATAAAAAACATTCAGTTATCTTCTCTTGGGATTTGTTTCTATTAGTTAACATAGCTACAATAAATAAACTAGGCATTGAAAGTTTATAAAGATTATGCATATCAAATCTATTTCATCAAAAGCATACAAATGAGTTTAAAGACTATAAGCTTTTAAATAGATTCCAACAGAGTGGTTCTAAAAAGCGGTAAACTTTTGGCATTTTTTCTGAAGAACCTTTAAACTTCCTAACACAAAGCTAGTCATAACAGTTTGTATCCTCATATGATGTTTGGCTCTTGAAAGCTGGTTATTTCAGATGGACCTGTTATTTGTTAAAAGAAAATAATTTTATTTTTTTATATATAGATATAGATATGTAATCTTCTTTTAGTAAGAGGGCATATCACTTAACTGCTGTATTGAAACAATCAACTAGATCTTCGCAAAAGTCTCTTTGTATTGAATTTAGGCAATGGATATTATACTATTGAGTTAATTACACAACTAGATTTAAAAAAGCAAGCGGATGTGTGGCACCCTGCATGTTCTTGCTGCTAATTATTCCTTTTTGCACTTTGCTAAACATGTGGTCAACATTACATGGTGTTTTTTGGACATGGGGATGTCGGAGGCTTCCCTGTAGTGTCTAAAAATTTTTAGAGGATTTTATGCAGGACGAGGATGAATGTTCTTATCTAGCACATAGTTTCCTATGTGCCTGTTATGTGGACATGGGGGCCCACACCACAGTGCTGAATAGTCAAATAAATGTCTGTTAACAGCAATAAGTCTCAAACTAAAAAAACACTTTGGATGACAGCTCGATAATTGCAATGTTAATGTTTTAATGCCCATGATTGCCATGTTAAATTTTGCAACAAACAACTGTAATTTTAAAATTTAATAAACTGTGAATATCTACAAACACAACTACTATAAATTATTTGAAAGTCATTTTTTGGGCAGGAATTCTGCATTATACATACCTAATATGGGGATATTATATACATACACACCTGTGAACTGGGAATATAGCAATACTGAATACAACAATCATGGTTAAAGAAACACAGTAGCGTGGAGCAGGGATAGTGGGTAGATGCGAGTAATGGTCATCCAAAAACCTTCAAACTTGAAAGGTAGATTTTTTACCCTTTTCTCCCTCAAACCTTGAGACTTCAAAGGTAGACTTTTGCCCATGTCTCCTGTAAATGTTGCAAATTAGTAGACACTCAAACCACATATGATGTCCCCTTGGGTTTTCAAAACTAATATTTTTGTTTTTGTTTGAATTCTGATATTTTTGGTTTTAGTGCCGCAAATTGAAGAAATTACAAAAACACAATAACAGAAAGGAAATTGCATAAATAAATGAGAACCCATTGCATAAATAAATGAGAACCCAGTAATCTTTATTGATTTGAAACACAATCAAAACATACCCATTTGCTGATTAAAAATGCTACAGGTCCGATTTCCTTTTACAGCTGATTGAAGGTTCAAAACCTAGGAGCAAAACTCAGTTTTTGACAAATTCCACCTCGCAAAGTTGCTGGTCTGCTGGTTTGACCTGGACGCCTCAGTTCGTGACCAATCCAATGCCCAAAAAGGAGCCAATCTTCTGCCAGAAACCCCACATGCTTTTTCCCTGAGTTGTATGGCCAGCACTATTCCCACGTGCCACAAGAAAATGGTCTTCTCTGCTGTTTTGTGGTCCACCTTCTCCTGCAGATCTGTACTGCCAGATCTGGGTGCTCAAAACAATTAAAATCTGCAATACAAACGCTCCAAAAGCTTCAAGAATGAAGAACGGCCTGTTGGTAATTCCCACGTGCCAAGTATTGGAAGCTATGATCTGCAATTTATTAACTCTAACCCTTATTTCTAAACTGCTACTGAAAACATTGAAAATGCTGATTAAATCTTCTTCTAAAATCTGTGAGATGCTCTGATGATGCCCTCTGATTGAGACCATTCAATCTAGAATCCTTGGACGGTCTTTCATGCCTGTAGATCCTGTCCTAACTGAGTGTTTTCATCCTCTGATCAACTTCTTTCACGCCTATAGATCTTGTCCTAACCGAGTGTTTTCATCCTCTGATCAGCTTGAAACTTCATACCTGCAAACATGTTGCTCAGCTCTCATAATTGTGAATAATAAACTTGGATAGTGAAAATGATCTCGTTTTTCCCTTTTAACCTTCTCCAAAACCCTACACCCAACTCCAAGCAATTACTTTTTGAAATATGTTGGCATAAAAATTAGCACCTCTGGAGTGCGAGTTGGTACGGACAGCTATGCACAGTGTGTAATGATTGCTCTTCAAATTAGGAGGGGAAGCTCCCTCTTGTGCTGATACACGTGAAAAATAAAGTATTCTAAATCCTATCTTTTTCGACTCAGCTAGAAGAGGCACAAGGTTAAGGAAACCAAGAAAGTTGCAGCTAAGGGTTTTCTCTGGTTTTGCAAATCCTAACTACAACTAAACTAAATGCTTTTAATCTATCCAATCTCCTCAAGAAAACAGAGCATGAGGAAAAAGGAGCAGGAATGTTTTTATACGATAAACTCTACAACAGGATTTCCAAGGAGGAGGAACCCCTATCCAAGGCATAGGCTGAAATGAAGTTTATTAGGCACGACACTTAAACGATAATTCTTCTTCCCAAATTTCCAAGGAGGAACCCCTATCTGAGGCGTAGATTGAAAGAACAACTATTAAACATAACATAAGATAGCCAACTAGGACAGCAAATTGCATTGACGAGACACGCATACAATAAACGATCAAACTAGCCACTATATTTAACTAAGATGAACAAATTACATAATAATAACATTCAGGCAAGGTGGCACGGCTATTTATTATCATAGTAAAAGGTCGTGAACAGATACAGAACAACAATATTTCATGCAAGGTGGCGCAACATATATTACTATTGCGTGCAAAAGTTAATTACAAATGAGCAAAGAGCTCTTATTTATAGACATCAAAGGTGTAGGGAACCCTAAAATCACCTTCAGTCAACTACAATCTTGCAAGCATGCAAGATCTTATTGCTAAACCCTAAATAAAGGTATACAATCAACTAGAAAACTCCCATCAGTTAACGAAAACAAGACTAATCTAAATGGACATGTGCAACATGCACGTCCTTATTGAAATGAAAACTAAAAGAAAACTCCAACTGTACATTGATAATTCCAAGATAGACATAGCATCAAAGGTGGAACGAGTTAACTCGAACAGAAGCATCGAGTTAACTGCTCTGTTTGATGTCTGACAAGGTAGGACGCCCTGATATGGAGTTCACTCGCCGCGATCTCGAGCAACTAACCCCTCCACGAGATTGTTGACTGCATCACCATCTGGAGCATTAATACTTTGTCGTAGTACACTGTGTCTTCGCAACATCCCCTCACCGCCTGTGATTTGACTCTGAAGTTCTCCTCTACACTTTATTGCCTCATCAAATAATGCTGACATGACTGTGAGTTGATCTAACTTACAGCCATCAGAATCTCCACTGAAAATACCATGGATGAGCACTTGCAACTCTGACTGAACATCAGTAAGCTCAACGTACTCACCACCTTCATGCTAATACTGGCAAGGAACTCGGGACATGAAAGTTCTCACGAACTGGAGTGCACTAGTCACGTGCTCTCTGCTCTCAGCCAACTCTAAAGCCATTGTATCTTGTATTTTTGCCTTGAAAATCAGTTGTGTCCTCCAAGTAAAAATAGCTTATTTATCTTCTTCGTCGGTGACCGAGTCATATGTCATCCTCAGATGAGAGATCATGATTTCATCTTTGGGTCTATCAACTGCCAAGTCTCGCTTCTCATCCTAGATCCATAGATGGAGTTCGCAAGCGTTGTACCTCAATTGATATAACTCTGTGAGTACCAAGCGGCCCCTTGTGACGAACTCTTCCTCCCAGTCTACCAAGCGCTTCCCATATACAACCAGTTGATTAAGCTGATTTTGCTTTGCTGGTAGTTCTAGTGTCTATGGGAGCAAGGCGGTGACATTTTCAATTCTATGCATGAGGTTAGAGATATACTGACGAAGCTGCTGAACTTCAGCCTTGAGGGCTTGTTGTGACCTATTTCACACATTGCCCCATTGCAAATGGGGACCCTCGATGGTTTGTTTTTAGGGTTTAGTTTTAAGTTGCAATTTCGTAAGTTCTTTCGCTCCATGGGTTTCGAGTCAAAGTCTGGAGTCATCACTCGAGCCAAGTTGAAATTTCAAGCCTGAAACTACACGTAAACATCATAGAAGTGTTTAGAAGACCCTGCAGACGACGATCGCCTGTGCTTTCACCCAATTCTGACACTTCCTACTTTTTAGTGATTTTGCTTTTTTGCTTTTTGCTTTTTTCATTTTTGGCACTTTTGGACCATTCGGGAATTTACTATTTTTAGAAAGTTGCTTTTTCACCTTTTTCTATTTTGTAAAAACTTTCTATTTTTGGCAAGTGCCAAGGTCCCACCAATCAAGGAGTCAAAGTTTCCATCATTAGACTGAAAAGCATGCAAAAATCACTGAAAAATCTAAAAAATCAAGTAAAAAGCATGTAAAAATCTGAGAAAAATCAGAAAAATCAACCAAAAAGCAGGCCTTTAGATAAAAAATCAATCAAAAATCAGATAAAAAGCATGAAAAGCAATGCAAAATCAATCAAAAATCTGATGAAAACAGGTAAAAATCTGGAAAAGAATGAAAACAGATCAAAAAATCAATGCAAAAATCATGAAAAATCAGACAAAAAGCGAATAAAAAAGCATAAGATTCTTGGCTGAGATGATAAAAGCCTGAAGAAATTCGCCTAGGATCATGGCAAGAACATGGGAAATGGACTGAAGTTGATCAAGCCTGCCCAGCAATGGAAGGAGAAATGGAAAAAGGTTTAAGAAGTCCGCCCAGCTCTTGAATGGAATGGAAGAGACTAAGGAAAGTCCGACTTGCACTTGGAAAGGATGATGGAAAGTCCGCCTATGCCAAGATGGAGGAATGGAAAAGTTTCTATGAAGTCCGCCCTTGGTAGAATGGCAAGACTTCTCCAAAGTCCGCCCATCACTCTTGAAACACATGGAAAACTTTCTTGAAAGCCCGCCCTTGAGTATGGAAAGGCAACCACAAAGTCCGCCCAAGCTTAGTAAGGAAGAAAAGTTGAAATTTTGGCTAAGTATAAGACAAATGGAGAGAAGCCTTCAAAGTCCGCCTTGCTCAAGCAAATGGAAGGAAACACTTCAAGTCCGCCCCAAGGAGATAAAAGTGGAAATAAAGCTTGAAAGTCCGACTTTGCTAAAAAGACATGAATAAAATTTGCCTAAGGCATGAAAAGCCTAGAAGATGATTGGAAAATCAACAAGAAAATCCACCATAAGATGAATGGCAAAATGTCTTGGAAGTCTGACCTTGGAAAGGGGGGAATGGAAAAGTTTTTACCAAGTCCGCCTAGCATATGGAGATCTCACCTTCAAGTCCGACTTATAGAGGGGGAGGAGAAGAAAATTTGTCCAAGAGGGGAATTATAAAATGGCCAAGACATGAGAAAATCCGCCATGATGGAGAAAGAGAAGAAAAACCCATAAACTTGGAAAAAATTGCCAAATTAAAAGAAAGCATGGGTAAAATTAAAAAATTAAAAAATTAAAGGTTGGGAAAATCGAAAAATCACATGATAAATCTTTAATTATTTCTAACACTTAGAAAAAAATCGAGCTCCAAGAGATAGACCTCAAAATTTTGATGAAGATAAGGATGAAGAGCTAAAAATTTAGAAACTTTCCTCGATAAACAAGAGTCCACATTCGATGAACTTGAAAGAATTGCTAAATGGATCGAATTTTTCAACCTTATAAGGCATTCTCAAGTCATTATCAACTCACAATTTTGATTTGAGAAGAGGTTTAGCTCTCTCTCCATTCCTAGAGATAGAGATTTTTGAGAGAAAAAAATTTTGAGAGAGAGATTATTTGAGAGATAGAAATTTTGAGAGTTGAGTGATTGATTTTTTTTGAGGTGAAAGAACGAAGATAAAGGTAGAATTTTAAGCTGAAGGTCGAAATTTTCAGAGGATTGCTTGCTTTTTTGGCAATAAAGACCAGATTTTCGAAGTTTACAGTTAAATTGCCAATCACAGAGTATAATCCCGAAGTTTGATGAATTATTTTTTCCTTTGTCTTCATTTTATCTTCAAAAAATTCACTAAGTGTTATTACTCAGCTTGCTTTTTCATCGAATTTAACTTTCAACAAGCTGAAAGTTAGAATTTTCACAAGAAAATTTTAAAGAAATCATAATTGAACATTTATTGTATTCCCTTTTTCGTAGGTTGATGACCACCCCCGGAGGATCGTCAAAGAAAGCACCAATGAAGATCGCAAGCAAGGTAGTCCAACAGGAGTCAAAGATCACTTCCAAATGGAAGAACGTCATAGATACAGACCTTGGACATGTGGACTTTGAAGAATTCAAAAAAAGGATGTATGGATTGAACGGACTTATGCCCACAGCGATTTCCCGCCGAATGATGCGCAATGGAATTGTCCAAGCTGCCGGATTTCCTCCAGCAATCCAGTGTGTCGAATTGATGGTCGAATGTGCAAGACATTACAACCCGTAGGAAAGACAGATTATAGCTCTTGATGGAAGAATTTTGGTGCACCTTGGAGAACTAGTTATCCAAGAGGCATTTGGCATACCTGATCATAATCGAACTTCATATAAAACAAGAGAAGAAGCTAGAAGAATCTTTGAGGATCGGGCAGATCAATGTGCAACTCATATCAACAAAACATGGTTGGAAAAGCCAAGAGCTTCCATTAAGAAAATGCCTAAGAAACTACGCCGGACAGACTTTAAGGAAGACAACGGTGATATCGTTTTGCTCTTGAACAAAATAATGGGCAATCCTCAAGGTGCCTACTTTGAAACATGGATGTACTTCTTTATCGAGGAAATCACCTCCGGAGTCAGAATGTTTAACTAGTCAAGAATGATCAATGATAACATCCATGAGCAATTAATCAAACTTGAAAAGACTAAGTCGTTTCATATGAGTTCCTATGTCATTTATCTATTGGCCAGAGCCTATAGATATCCTGGATTGATATGCAAAGGTGTTGTCAGAAATGGAGAAAATCAATTCAAAGTGTATGAATGTTATCCTCAATTGCAGCTGTCTGCCAAGTCCCATTTCAGAAGAGCACACAATGCATTCTTAATGTTCATCACAAGGATACAAAGGGGGACCCATCAAAGGCTAACACATGAAACAAAGAGCTTTATCAGTAAATATGGATCCTGGTACATCCAATTTCCTAAATTCACTTATATCCGAATCTAGGGATTCATTGGGAATCCGTTCAAGCTTTCCGTCTACCCCACCCACAGGATGATTCTACTAGAGGTTCTTAGGCAATTGGAGACTTATCAAAACATCCAAACGCCGAAGCAAAAAGCAGCCGTCACTTTCCCATTCTTTATCGAGAACATGGAAGAATATTGCTCGTCTGCACAGGCAACTGAAGGTGCTAGAATAGAAATGCAGTGGTATCCGTTCAAATCGTACCGATCTAGAGCCAATTTTGATCCTCACCACCACATCGGAATCGTGAATGGAAAGAAATATAAACACCAAGTGGACCTGGAAGATTACTGGGCCAATGCCATGGATAAATTTGATGTTAGGAAAAGATTGTGGTTCAAACTGCATGTCAGCTTGATTAGAACAACATAACTCTTCTGTGTGCCAGACCAACTTGAAGATGATGGTGAATTTACACAGCCAAGTTTTGATGAAAGTCAACCTCTTCCTCTCGTGCACTGGTCAGAACCGGAAATCTTTGACTTGGACACCTTCATGAGGCCTGTCATCAAATATTCACAATGGTGGGCAGACTAGCAAATTAAAGAACTACAGCGGAAGGGTATGCCTTTGACATACACTTTGATGGGGAATTAGAATCTTACTCTTCGAACGCTGGAGCATCCCAAGGAGATGAGCCAATTGAGAGCTCTAATCCTAAGAAAAGGAAGGAGACAAAGGGAAAAGAAGTTGCAAATGAGGAACCTGCCAGGAAGCAGCAGAGACTGGAGCCTCTTCATTCTACTATCGCCGCAAATGTGAATGAAATTTTAGACATTGATGCATCCCTAGGAGATATAAGGATTCCCTCTCCTATCCCTATTCAGCCCAAAGATGATGAGCCTCCATCACTCACCAGCACCAAGATTTTGGAATTGGACAATGAGGTTGACATTTTGGACAATGAGTTTGAGGAAGGAATGATTTCAGCCCTAAGAGGAATTCAAGAAATCCCAGGCGCACAGGACATTCAAGAAGAACAAGATATCGAGCAACCAACTATTCCTGATTGGCTGAACGAGAGATTGAAGACGAAGGAACTTGAAAAAGTTCTAGAAGAAGAAGATGACATGGCCGATTTCCTAGCCAGATTAGAAGCAACCAGTGCAAGAAAGCCTGCCAAAACCTTCTACACCATTCAGAGAAATGAAGATGGGCATCGTACAGTCCAAGTTGTTGTACCAACAATTGACAAGTCGAGGGAAGAAATTACTCCCCTGGAATATGCCATTACCACTGTCGATTTAGGCCCTACCACGAAAGGACAAGAGATGGAAGAATTGGATAATTTTGTTGCCACTATCAAAGCGACGCTAGAGAAGGAGATAGCAAAGAAAAAAGAGTATAAGCGAGAGGTTGAATGACTCAAGGAGTATATTCAACATCTAACTAAGCCTCTCGATCAGACTAGCTCAATGGCTCCTCCACTGATGAATACTTCTCATGAGACTCTCGAAGAGGAGAAGAATATAGCCAAGGAGACTAAAGAATGGTTAATTAGCAACAAACAAGAGGTGGTTGTATTTGCAAAAAGACTGGCATTGGCGTACAGGCAAACTTCTTCTTTGCTTTTGAGAATTGCAACATTGGCAGAAGCATGGGATAATGCTCAGGACATTCGAGACAGAATCATTCCATGTCTCAAAGTGCTTAAAGGAGTGCCGAAGCAAGAGCTGGTCAATGGAAAAGTAATTGCACTAGGTGCAGTTTATGATTTCAGCAGCTGGTACATGACATTGATCACACGAAGCGAGATCCTAGAAAAGATAAAGGCAGATACTATCTGAATTGAGGAAAGGACAAAAGAAGTTCAAGAGAAGATTCTAGTTGTGGCTGCAGATGCGCTGGAAAAGGACATTGTGCGAGCAAACAACCTACAGTTTGAAAACCTGAAGCACAAAATTCAGGAAATCTTCTTCACTACTGGGCCTGTCCTCAAGCAAAATTTGACTAAGGCAGCTGACTTCCTGTTCATCTTTCGCAATTTCCAGCGACAGGAATCAGAATGGGAAGATACTTTTGTTGAATGCTCGGATGATTTAGATCTGCTAGAATTCAAGGTCAATGTGCTGCCACCTATCACGATCGAGGAGGTTGACATGATAGTTTCTAAATTCATCTAGTATAATGCTACCAAAGAGGATAGGGATGCACCTCCTCAAGAATAGCTCTTCACTTCAGTTAACTGCCTGTTAGCTCATTGATTACTGACTATGTTTTAGGAAACCCTAATTAGGGTTGTTTATTTTTAATCTCTGCCATTGATTCCAGATTAATCTTGGTTGTTCATTGTACTTCATAAACTCTAGAAATACCCTCTCTCATTCTCTCATTTTCATAGATGAATAGATGGATAGCATGATATAGAGCATAGATAATAAGAGAGAAAGAGTTTATGAAATTGTTGCAAAAGACTATTTTTGATAATAAAGTTCATGATGCATGAGATGCTTTGAATTCTTTCATTGTCAAATGGTTGCATGGTTACATACTTCTCTTCCTCATTGAATAGATTTAAGTTAGAATTTCTTTCGAATGTATGTTAAGGGAATGATAGATTGATCGTAAAGATTAGTGAAACTTTGCTCATACTTTCTTTGGATGGATGATTTCTATTCAATGCCTAAAGCTAGACTGAGCTTTTAATGTGGATGCTTCATTGTATTACTTCAAATAATATTGTTCTATTGATGGTGTTGTTCGTAGTAAGGAAATTTTAAGCACAAATTCTCAGAAGATTGCACTTGCTTTGTGTAGTTGTCGTATACCGTGGCGAAACAAAGTATTGTTCTTTTGTTTCACTCAATCCTTATTGTCTCTTGAGTTTGTAGGAATAGTATAGGATTCCTCAACCCTTACTTCCTTTTTCACTTTTTTTGTCTAAAATCCGAAAATCCAAAAAAAATAAATCACTGCATTTAAGTCCTTGCTTTCTAAGTGACTTGCTAGAGTAAATCCCTTTGTGTTATCGGCAAAATCACATCATCCGCAGAGCTTATCCACACCCATCTTACGAAACATTGGAATTGTTGTATGATCTTTTTGGCAATCTTAGCATACGAGGCAGTTTTTCAAGAGAGGATAGAGTATCTTTGGATTCTTTATTCTAGAGTGCTTGGTGAGTCATAAAACACACATCAACAGGGCTGCCTTGTCTTCCCTATCTTTTATCACACTATCCTTTATGCTATCCATTGCAACCTGAAGGAAATCCACCTCTGTTTGGCGTGTGCCCCTACCAAGGTTGACCTTTATCACATCGAAGTCTTCAACTTCTACCTCATTCAAGCTCTTGCCCTCTGGAGGTGCAACAGTCTCTATTATGATCTCCTTGTCAGCGTTCCTCTCTACATGAACTTGCTTCTTTATTCTCTTATCTGGCGCATCCTTGTAGACATGATCAAAATCTAAGTGGTCAAGTTTGTAGGATGGTTGCCTCCTCTTCCTACCTAGCTGATTCTCAAGCCAAGACGAGTCTCAACTAATCTCACTAGAAGGGTCATTGCTAGTCATAGGAAGTTCTGATGAGTGGGAATGTGTAGAGGTATCACTACGCGGTGGCGAGTCTAGTTCCAAATCAATGTGAACTGGAACTGGAGACTGCTGTGGTGTTGGTGATGGCATGGGAGGCTGTACCTCTAGATCTGGCAAGCTTCGAACTGTATTCGCCGCTGTCTCCACATATGTTTTTGTAACAAGTGTCTTCCCTTTTGAATTGTTAGACACTTTGTTTCCTTTAGGAGGATTGCTCCTTTTCTTTTGTTTTGGTTTTGACAAAGATGGCAATGAAGATTCCACCGGTGGCGGCTTTGTACTTGGCATGACTGCCCTCCTTGTCTTCTTGCTATCCAGGTAGAGTATACTATTCTGAATGACTCTACTTGATCTCTCTTTGACAGATGAGTATTCCTTGGCAAACCAATCGACAGCTGGAAGTGGCTGCGTATCAACCTGTTCTCTAAAGAACTGAGTAAGTAAATCCCCATCATCATCTGACAATCCTCCAACTTCCTCTGACATGAAGACAAAAATCTGTGAGAGGGAGAGCCTGCTATAGCTATGTCGGCACACCTCGAACTCATCCTCGTAGTTGACCCAGTAATCCTCCATAGAAGGCTTGTGGTAAGGGCTACCACCAAGGCGTGCTGAATAACAACCCCAAGGGTCATATGTGTGTGCATCAACGAGGTACTTGAGATTATGTTTCTCTAACTTGTAACCTACAACCTTGGCGTCAACTGTTGTCTTGCACCAGTAGATTCCCATTTGCAATCGAAAGTTGGTAGCTGGCTTACGCTTGTGTCGCAAACGTGAATGAAAATCGTAATATTGCCTTAGAAATTCCGTGAAGACCGTCCTATCCAAAGGATAATGAGGTAGCATGGCCGGATTCCCTATATATCCATAGACACAGATGTAGGTGTAGGTAGGGAACTAAATGAACCAGTCTGCCCATTCTACCATTGCTGCTCTGGAAACCACTGAGATATGAGCATGCAATTCCCGGTCCAGGTTCCTCACTGTGTACATCAAGAATGCTTCTTGCACACACTTGAAATGTCACTCGGACATTGTGAACTCAAGCTGGTCGTAGTATTGATAAACCTTTTGTACACTAAGAAGCCCCACTGTGTTCAACCCTCTAAACTGACCCCGGTAGGCAATCAGGTATACGAGATACGAACACATATGAAATTGGTGGGCAACCAAGAAACCGGTAATCTGCTTGTGGAGAATGTCGTTGATCAAAGAGGCCCAGTCGTAATGCTCTCGCTTGGAAATAATTTCAGCAATGATGTAGCGCATGTACATCCAACGCTGGAATTTATTGGCATTTGTATGACCGGAAACACGATTAAGAGTGATCAAAATTGTGTACTCATCTTTGAACTCTTTGCGACCCACATTGTTTGGCAATTTAACTTTCTTCTGTTTTAACCACCTTTCTGCTATTTTGCTCTGACACATGTCCTTATTAGCGTTGAATGCTTTTTCACACTGATCCATGGTAATGACCAAACGGTTCGGATGTTAAGGAATACCAAAACACCTCTCAATGTCCTAAGGCTTGAGACTGCAAATCACCCGTCCATCTACTGACTGAATTTCTCGGGTAGTAGAATTGTAACGCTTGACACAAGACATCATGAATTCTATGCAATGAACTGAAATAGGGAGTGAAGCCGCCTCTAGCAACCCAGATTCTTCAATGTTTTGAAGTATTGCTTGATTTATCTTAATCGGATCCAAGATAGCCTCTAGAAGTACTTTATGCAAATCCGTGTCAACTAGTCCAATGAAGTCATGAACCAAGACTGACTTAGTCTTGAATTCAATCTGTGTGTACTGCATTTTGAAAAATTCGCCTGTTGATTGTAAACACGGCTATGTTCTGACAACTTTCTTCGGAAAGCTAAAACATCTCCTAGTGAGGCTAAAAATAGCCTGTCGGAGGGCAATTTACACGAAAAATTTTCAGATGTGGGTTTTGTGCAGAAGATGATTTTAAGACAATCCTCAATGTCAAAATTGCAAAAAAATGTCATTTACCTTGTCATGCAAAGACTTCTCAGAAAAAAGCAACTGGGGGCAGCACAAGCTGTGGGGGGCAATTTTTCCAAGAAAAATTGAAATATGGGTTTTGTGCAGAAGATGATTTTAAGCCAACCTAGATCCTCCGTTTTGAAAAATATTGACTTTTACTCTACGATGCAAAGGAATTTCAGTCGAGAAAAGCAGCGCTTCGAGAATTGAAGCTTCAAGGCAATTTCTTCTGAAAAATTCTAGCACATGGGTTTTGTAGAGAAAGCCATGCACAACAAACCCAGATGATCAAAATTGTCAAAAGTCACTGACATCTTGGACATGTGAAGAAAACCTAAGACGAGAATAGAAGAATTTAAGATAGAGGATAGAAGTTCTTATGTTTCAACTTCTAGAAAAATCGCCATGCTTGTCTTGAAGTCTACTGATTATTCTGGATCTGTATCTGCAAGGAAATCTAAAAAATAATAACTGGAGCGCCTTCGAATGTTGATTGCTGAGAAAATTCGCTTGCTCCTCAACCTGTTGTGAGAGAAATGGACGCCATCTTGCAATAAACAAAGAAATTTGAAGGTTTATGGCGCCAATTGCAAGTAAAAACCCTGATTTCAAAAGGAATTATCTGATTGGACCTCACTTTGTTCAACAGAAACTAACTTGGAGTTTCAAAAATATTAAAATATTCAGCTTAACTCATCATGCGAATTTGCAATTGAGTCTCAAAATAGGCGCCAATATTAAAATATTGAAGAAAATCGCTCCATTAAAGTTGACATGCTGAAACTGAAAAATTTAATATTATTTTATTGAGTTAATTGACTTCAAACTGGCCGAAAGATTGAAAACCCTAATTCTATAGACTTAGCCAAAATTTTACATTTAAGCTCAAAGACGGGCACATCCCCGAAAAGACAGACAAAAAAAAAGAGAGAACAGCAAAACCAACTAAAACCAAGCCAAAAGACGAGGAACGAAGCAAAAATTAGGGGGGGTCCCCATTTGCAATGGGGTGATGTGTGAAAAAGGTCACAACATTAGCCCCAACCTGAATAAATGTTCCTAAACATTTCAAAGACAAAATCCATTCCATACTTAGAACCTTTGGATAATTCTTTCCAACCCATCCATTGACTAGGGGATATACTTAGAAGGGAAGAGGAATCCTATATTGGATCAAGGCACCTCATCTTTTGATTACAAGTGTGTGCATATGCGTTCATTCCAACTCAAAAGACCATTGAAACCCCTAGAATCTGTCGTGATGAGCTACATAATGATCCCAACTTCAAAAACATCCTGTAATTCTCACGAGTATTGCTCCATTGCCAGTCGGGCGTCTATAACCCCGATGGAGTTACTTGCATATTCCCAAAGCCAAATTCTTTGATTCCATTGCTCTTTTCAGATATTTCTTTTTAGCACATTATATTCTCTTTTTCTTTTTCCATATTGATATTCCGTCAATTCTTTTATTGGCTGGCAAGCAGTGAAGCCTCCAATGGGTTTGAGAATTACAAGGGTGATTAAGTAGGATTTAAGATTTTTCACCTGCCACGACTTCTCCTAAGAAACCTCAATGACTTAGAGCAATTAATTATGTGAGTAAAATATAGCAATCGCGAAACTTGGTGTCAAGACACAATAGATGATTCCCTTCCGAGTCAAGTACAGATCCTAACCAAATGATAGAACTTGAAAGAACAACCTTGGATTCTAAAGCACTGCATGAATGACTATCCAAGAAATGGACTAACATTGTGTCGGATCGTGGCGAAAACAACACAACACCCCCTTCACAAATGGGATCCCCTTTATTGAAAGCGCACTAAACTATGAAAGCAGGATAACTAATCTAAACAAAAACAAAAACTTTAAGCGAACAACAGTCAAAAGACCCGAGTATATACAGCTCCTAGCATGATTTCTCAAGATGTGCAGTAACAGTAAAGTAGTAGTCATAGTGCGAAGCTTTGCAAACTTATCTTTAAACTCGGAAAAATATTCTTTCAAAGGACAAATCTTAAATTCAGGCAAAACTTCGGGAAAGATTAGTAATTGGGGCAACTCATCTTGACCATGATTAATCCATAAACAAGTCGTCTTTCCTAAATCTCCATAATCAAAATGATATTCTTTGTAGCCAATAGTAGGGAAAGATACACCCTGGTGGTCTTCATTTGCTGGCATGCATTCTTGCCTGTCGTCTATTGCTTCATCAGGAGGTTGAAGTTGATGGTGAACCAAACCTCTTGCGTTCAAAACGTGGAGATGATCTAAACTGGGAGGAGTGGGGCGGGAAATCAATTCAAAAGGGCATTTGGAAACTTGGATTATTTCACGCGCTGGATCCTTTTGAGTCCCTAACAATGGATCAAGCCCCAACCTGAATTGTTCTTCATTTTCTATCTCTTTATCAGGCAATGTTTCATTTGTTTCAATTTCATCAAGCAATTCTTCCATGACTGTGAATAATGGATCAAGTGTTGATGCAAAATGCATTTCATATTTTGCCTTCATCTTGGTAGCCCATTGATCGTCAAACACATCATCTTGCCTTAAGTTGCTTGTCATTTCTTCCATCTTGTTCATGCATGATAGAACTTTTTCATCAAGGAGCGTTCCTTCTTGAAGTGTACTGGAATTGCTTCCCTCTTCGCATTCTCCTCCTTGAGTGAGTGAACATTGAAAATTTCTCACACCATCTCCACTTTGAGCTAAGTCTTTCGTTCCTAGTTCTTGATGGTCTTCAATAACTTGCAATTCTGTACATTCATTCACTTCTGCATGCTGACAGTTGCCTTGGGTGTTTCCTCTTGCTTGGATATATCCCATCGCTTCTTTGACCTTCACTCCAATAGCCTCTTGTTCTAACGTGATGTAGGAACAATCTTCATCTGCTTGCTCCCTAAGCTCAATCACATCCTCCTCTTGTGACTTATTCTCCTTGTTGTTGGATGATGTTGAGGTACACTCTTCATTTGGTGCTAAAAATGTTTGTGTGACATATTCACTCCATCCTTTGTCTTTGAAGAATCCATATGGTAGTACTGGTAATCCGAGGCGACATCTGGCGAAGTTGATGGCTTCTTCACATGTTGTGCAAGTGAACTCTGGATGAGGTGCGTTGTGAATCCGACACCAACGAGGGAGCAAAACACCTTTCAAACAAACATTGCCTAGCTCCATCTGATTTTAGATCCTAAGTATGAATCTCGTGAAGGCCCCATCCACAACTTCTGGAATGCTATAATCATCAAGTTCCACATCCAATACTCCTGGCTTGGGGACATCCCAAAAGAGAATTTTCTCTTGGAGAACAAGCTCTATCCTTGAGAGGAATATCAAGCAACTGATTTCTTCATTCTGGGAGGTCTCATGAATTCGACATCTTCCTGGCAAAGCAAACTTAGACAAATTCCCGGGGTGCAGCTGTGCATTCAATCTTTCTTGGATCTGAGCAATATCTGCGAGACTGTCTTGGGGGCAAGAAATGTGCCCATCCATTGAGAAATCTCTTTTTTGATTTTCAACTTCTGCTTTTTACTTTTTTGGAATTTTTCAATTTTTTTACTTTTTTTGGATTTTTTGACATAAGAGAGATCTAACATATCTCTGATTTGGCACTTCAAAGCTCATACTAGTTCCTTCCAGCCTTTGGAACAATTCAATGTTCACCCTCCTTCTAGCGCCAATTTTGTTGATGTGTTTTTCGTGACCGCACCAACGCAAAATAAAGTCGCCAACGGCTACCCTATTCTCTCTTGATCAAAGTATCCAGCACGCTGTCAGAACCCTGGTGGTTCTCTGATTCAACTCTGATTGTTTTTTGTATTGTGTTTTGCAAATTTCGATTTTTTTGTGTTTTTGAAGTTTTCAGAGGCAAAAATGAAAGTTGCGATTTCTTAGGAAATGATAAAAAATTCATAAAGAATTCATACAAGCTTGGAAAGCATTAAAATTGTTCAGAAGAGATAGGCGTTTCATTTACTTCAATTCCAGAACAATTACAATGATGAATACGGAGCTATAAATGAATTACAATAAATTTGTTGATAAAAAACCTGATTTTCTGTAATGGCGGCTGCAGCAATAAAGAATAGTACGGCCAGAATTAATGAGGAATCTTCCGGCTCAAAAACCAATGCAATAATCTCCAGTGGTCCAAGGCGCCCAAAGAGCAAACACCAGAAACTGAAGAATACAGGCGTTCCTCTGAAGATGTGGAAGTACGGCCAGGAAAGGTACAGAAAAGTACGGCTGACAGCAATAAATGCAAAGTACGGCCTCCAAGAAATGTTGCCAGATCTCTGATAAGTGTCCTCTGATGAAGTCGCCTTATTTCTCTGATGAAGATTCTCTGCTAATTCAGAATAACTGACTCAATAAATCCAAACTGTGATCTCTGAATGAAATCACCAAGTGCCAGCTTCAACTGATATTTCACAGCCTCAGTCTGCCTGATTCCTGAAGAGTTTTCGTTCTCCAGAAACGATCGTCTGCCAGAAACCCTAAGGTTTGCAAACTCCAATGCTCAAAGCACGAAAGACAAATTAGAATATCATATCATAATGGTTCGATTTGTCCTTTCTGAAAATATATACTCCCCCTTTGAGAAATTCGACCCAAGCTCCTTTAATTAATCAATTAAATAAAATTGATTTATTTCACCTCAATACTTAGGAGAAATATTTTAATTATTAAATGGCGCCTCTTTTAAATGAATAATAAATATTCATTAAATCAACATTTAATACTTTATTATAAAGTATAATAAATACTTCATAACTGGCCAATTTAATTAAATATTTAAATATTTCAATAAAGTGACTTTAATATAAAGTCAAATTATTAAATATTTAATAAATCATTAATTACTCTGTATTTCTCCATCTGATCATCAAACTGCCGAACTGGGTCGATTCTGAGCCGAATGGTTGAACCAGGTGCCCTGCCCGAAATAGCAGCTTCCGCCTGACCTAACTTTCTAAAAATAGAAAGTTCCTGAAAAACTCTCTGGAAGATTCTGCGAAGGCCCAACCTGACACAACGGGCTGGAGCTACCAAACCTGGATGGCCACCGATGATCCTCTGCACCCTGTCGAGCCTACGAGGATCGAAATTATAGGCTAACTCCTCGACAAGCAGTGTCAGCTAAAACGGGGACATGACAGTCCGCCCTCCCTGAAATTGCTTGTCCTCAAGCAATCTCTGCAAATACAGCTGCACTGCACCACCTGGATCCCATGGATAGTACCGGACAATGTTCCTGCTGGCCACAACGGACTCCTGTAACTCCCACAACTGATCAGCAAGAAAAGAGTACCATTCCCCATTAACCTCAGTGCGGTCCGGCATAGGATCAAGAAACTCAGAAGGAGGCAAGTCAAACGACAAGCAACACTTACCCCCTAAAACTGCACGAGATATACTATCATCCAACATATCAAGCACGTGCATGCTAGAACTGTGCACCTGAAACAAATGTGTACATGCGGATTAATCACGAAGCTATATGCACTCTGCACCATATACACACTGTGATACTCCTCCGTGAGCTGAGTCTGAAATCCTAGTGCACTAGTAGGATCCCAAACGCTATCATCACTCTGCTCAAGACCAGGATCAGGTGAGTTACCCATATCAAACTCAAAAAGCGGATTGTCGTATGTAGATATAACATCTGTCTCAAACAATGGATTGGTCACAAACGGAACCAAACCACTGGGCTGATCCCAAACGGCTGCCTCAGAACCCCCGGGGTACTGAGCATAACCATGCATGGTCTGCACAAAATCCTCCTCTACCTTCGCGCTCTTCCCACTAACGATAGAGATAGAACGAAGGCAGCCATCTGTAATACCCCTCAACACATATTTCTTGCCCTGTACCTCAAATCTCATCTCCATTTTAGGCAAGTTGAGGGTGAACACACTGATATCCTGCAGCCATCTCATACCCAACACTAAATCCATCCCTCCTAAGTTGACAACATAAAAATCTGCCTGCAACTCATAATCATTCAGCATGAGAGTGAGATTACAAATCCGTCGAGTGCAAGTGAGTGTATATCCATCTGCCACCCGAACTCTGAATCCAGCGAAATCCTCTGTCTGGAGTCTACATCTGCTGACGAAGCTCTCATCAATGAAATTGTGTGTAGCTCCAGTGTCGAGCATAGCAATACATCGCTGTCCTTCCACTGATCCCCTAAACCTGAATGAATCATCCCGTACACTCGTAGATAACACCAACGGGGATAAGTTGGCATCGGGCCCAAACTCCGTAGAAGCATTCCCTGCCTCCGCATGTTCTGAAACAACCTGCTGGTCTGAATCATCAGACTCGTCATCATCATAGTAAACCCACATGGCGCGGTTGGCTCTGCCTTTCGGTCTCAAAGGACAATCGTGCTCCTTGCTGTAGGGTGCTTTGCACCAATAACAAAGTTGTTTCTTCCTGCATTCCTCCCGAGTTGCATCATCAATTCTCGCAACTGGTTTCCTTTTAGGCTCTGCAACTGGTGTATGACTCTCCTCAATAGGCAAGTTATTTGTTTTAGGCGGAAATTGTTTCTTCGGAGCAGCAAGCTCCATACTCCTTGCCTTCCGCATCGCCTCCTGAAGTGTAGTAGGATCAAACGCCTTGACCCAGCCTCTCATGGGTTCTGCCAAACCCTCAACGAATAGTATGATAAGTCTCCGCTCCGAAATCCCTGTCACCATGACTGCCACTCTCTGAAACTCGCCAATGTATGCATCCAGACTACCCGTCTGTCTGAGCTGAGCCAACTCTCTGAAATACAATTCCGGATCCTTCTTATCGAATCTCTCTATCAGTCTGCTGGTGAACTCCTGATAGGTATTGACTGCATGATGGCCTAGCGTGTACATGCCATGGTGCCACCAATCGTGTGCTACTCCGTCAAGATGTAAAGTAGCAAATTTAATTGCCTCATCCTCCTGCATAGGCCTAAGTGACAAGTAATTGTCCAATTTCTGGACCCAAGACCTAGCTGATGTCTTCTCTGACCCATCAAAATATGGCAGCGTAATCTTGCTCACCGCATACTGCAAGTCTCTATTCACCTGTGGCTGCTGCTGCTGATGCTGTGGGGGTCTACGATCAAATCTACCTCCTCCTCTGGGTTTATAGACATCTATAAACTCATGAAACGTAAGTGCCTGCCGGATCTCAGGCGCTAAAGACATGTACTAGCCATGAAATCTCGTCAAGTGCCATACGGCATGCCGAGGCTGAAACTCCTAATGCTGTACCGATGCTGCTCCGGAGTCGAGGTGGAGTCTCTCTAGGTAAGAAAGTAGGCTGGCCGCCTACGCTCTGTAGATCATGGTACGGTCTAGTACGGATGCAATGGCTGATCCATTGGTGCAGTCCCGCATCCAATCCCCAATGTGAATGTAGTGGGCGTGTGAGTACACGTCTAATGGTACCCATCAGTTGAGACATCATATCCATCATATTGTCGTGTCTCCGTCTAAACCTCCTCCTCGGTGATATCACCCTCTGCATGCGCCTTCCCTGGATCCCTAAGTCTCTGAGAAGTCTCACGTTCTGCCATTAGGGTTGCAACACTGTTTTCACTACCGTTGAACTGGATCTGTGAAAACCAAGCACTCCTGATATTGTCTGACCTTCTGGAATCAGTGGACCTGTCCAGTTTCGTTTTGCCTGTCCCTACACCTCTCATATACTGAATAGGATCTCGGCTCATGAAAAGGCAAGCAAAAAGCACTCTGAATACTGAAAAGCACTGAAAAAGCACAGGATGGCAGGAGATCTGTGCTCTGATACCACTGTCAGAACCCTGGTGGTTCTCTGATTCAACTCTGATTGTTTTTTGTATTGTGTTTTGCAAATTTCGATTTTTTTGTGTTTTTGAAGTTTTCAGAGGCAAAAATGAAAGTTGCGATTTCTCTAGGAAATGATAAAAAATTCATAAAGAATTCATACAAGCTTGGAAAGCATTAAAATTGTTCAGAAGAGATAGGCGTTTCATTTACTTCAATTCCAGAACAATTACAATGATGAATACGGAGCTATAAATGAATTACAATAAATTTGTTGATAAAAAACCTGATTTTCTGTAATGGCGGCTGCAGCAATAAAGAATAGTACGGCCAGAATTAATGAGGAATCTTCCGGCTCAAAAACCAATGCAATAATCTCCAGTGGTCCAAGGCGCCCAAAGAGCAAACACCAGAAACTGAAGAATACAGGCGTTCCTCTGAAGATGTGGAAGTACGGCCAGGAAAGGTACAGAAAAGTACGGCTGACAGCAATAAATGCAAAGTACGGCCTCCAAGAAATGTTGCCAGATCTCTGATAAGTGTCCTCTGATGAAGTCGCCTTATTTCTCTGATGAAGATTCTCTGCTAATTCAGAATAACTGACTCAATAAATCCAAACTGTGATCTCTGAATGAAATCACCAAGTGCCAGCTTCAACTGATATTTCACAGCCTCAGTCTGCCTGATTCCTGAAGAGTTTTCGTTCTCCAGAAACGATCGTCTGCCAGAAACCCTAAGGTTTGCAAACTCCAATGCTCAAAGCACGAAAGACAAATTAGAATATCATATCATAATGGTTCGATTTGTCCTTTCTGAAAATATATACTCCCCCTTTGAGAAATTCGACCCAAGCTCCTTTAATTAATCAATTAAATAAAATTGATTTATTTCACCTCAATACTTAGGAGAAATATTTTAATTATTAAATGGCGCCTCTTTTAAATGAATAATAAATATTCATTAAATCAACATTTAATACTTTATTATAAAGTATAATAAATACTTCATAACTGGCCAATTTAATTAAATATTTAAATATTTCAATAAAGTGACTTTAATATAAAGTCAAATTATTAAATATTTAATAAATCATTAATTACTCCGTATTTCTCCATCTGATCATCAAATTGCCGAACTGGGTCGATTCTGAGCCGAATGGTTGAACCAGGTGCCTTGCCCGAAATAGCGACTTCGCCTGACCTAACTTTAAAAATAGAAAGTTCACGAAAAACTCTGGAAGATTCTGCGAAGGCCCAACCTGACACAACAGCAAACTGGAGCTACCAAACTGGATGACTGCCACCAGATGATCCTCTGCACACCACAGCCTACGAGGATCGAAATTATGGGCTAACTCCTCGACAAGCAGTGTCGGCTAAAAGCGGGGACATGACCTGCGCTAAGATTGCGAGAGAGTTTGTGCGTTCAACTCCAAGGTTGCTTCAATGCGAATAGTCTCAGTTGGCTCGATGTGATTTGCTGGTATTTCAAGGGGACTTACGAAATTGTTCAACAACAGAGAAAGGAATTTGAATGCTCGAAAGGTTTGTCTATAAAGTTCTTGCTTCAGAAGGTACTGAATGTAAATAGTGCTAGGTTAAGAAGGCTCGAATCTACTCTAAGGCGTGGGACATGGCGATCAATTCTCACAAGCTTCAACCAGGCTCTGCTTTGCCTCGCTTCGAACAGCCTCCACAGAATTGGTGCAATCTTCAGAGGAGTAGCTCAAGGTGTTCAAATCACAACTTAGCATGAAAATACCATCACAACGACACATATAAACATACAAATCATGATTGAAGTTAAGTACATGATATTCCAGTTGACCACACAAGGCGCATTCACTATCAGCAAAAACACTAGTGGTATGGATAGAAGAAGTTTGCTCAAATTGAAGACCACATTCCACAATTCCTATCTACTACATGCATGAAATGAAATTTATTCTACTTTAAGCTACTACTCGAATTAGAAGGACGAAGAAACCTTGCTAGCTACTCACAACAAAAGACGAAATTCATCATCAATGAAAACTCTTTTTATTGAGAGAGTGTTCACAACAATTTCTTACAAAGTTTTCAAAGGAAAAACTTTCCTTCTTCTTCAACTACACTATCAATCTATACTAAGCTACTTCTAAGTTGTCCCTCTACTCTATGTCTACTGTCTAACTCAATGTCTATTCTAATCATGTACAAATGAGGGGGAATGCCCCTTTATATAGCTGGCCAAGTCCAACGGACGACTCAAATTACAATCGGCTGGATGGCCCAGATTGTGCCACCTCAGCCCTAAACAAGATTCACCCTCAAAACCGCCACCAAGAGGAGTGGGGTAATAAATGAGCCATTAATGTCCATCATCTTCCAGAAGATTCCTGTCTGGAAACGCGTTCATACTGCTTCAACTTCTTGGACTGGTACGGCAGGCACGTTCTAGAACTAAAACTTCAAGGCTAAAACTTTTTAACCTGTTTGACAATGCTCGAGCCTTCATCGTTTCCTTCATTCTGAACTTGGAAGATTTTTTGTCTTGGATTCACGCTTGTCATTCGCCTAACTGCGTTTGGTGCATATTGGGTCTTTGAGGAGAAATTCCAACACTTAGCCATTTCTTCCAAGTACTTGCTTCATGATTCTATCATCTTGGACTATTTGCTTCATCACTTCAAGTCATCACCGCTTGGTCTCGACGTTCCTCCTACAAAACAAGCAAGGAGAAGGGCATCAAAACACTTCATAATATAAATTCACTTTACTTACCTGATTTTCATGCTTTAACTTACAAGGGTTCATCGTTTTACTCTAGCCAACTTTGCTTTCTTCATGATTTTTCAACATCTGTAGGCTGGGGCATATAATACCTGTGCATCATATTTCAATGCCTTAGACAAATTTCATCTTCCTCAAAGGCGTATTTAAGAGATGCATTTTTAAAATCCCTTTTTGAAAGTGTTAGCTTCAACTGCATCTTCTTCGAGAAATTCACTTTCCCAGCTGAGGTGTTGGCAACCTTGATTTTATTCATCTCTGGCTCGAGAAGACTACTTCCACGAAGAATTTGATCAAATTTGCCTAGGCGATCCACTTTAGATTCATCGTCTAAGGCACTTTATTTCAACAACACATTTTACTCCTTTTTGCCATAGAAATTTTTTAAAATTTTCCTTAGGAAAATTTCATAATTCAAGTGCCGATCAAAATTTCCATCTTGAAAGCCCTGGCGAAGTACTGAAGACTTTAAAATCCACTCCTTGTTGAAGATCGTCCAGTACCCAGAAGAAAATTTCCTTCAAAAAGCATCAAATCCATGGGTCTACAAACGAAGGGGTACTTTTAAGTTTTTGAATTTCAACCTTAGAAAAAATATTTGTCAATCAAAGTCTATTCTTATTCTTCACATCCGGGTGAATTTTCTTGCTCTATCTTGACAATCTTCATCAACTTCATGAACCTGGCACCTCCCGACATATTTCACTGCCAATTCATCCCTGCCACAGAAAATTTCATCACCCCTGTCAACTTGGGCGTATTTTCCCCTAAGGAAGGAATTTAAATATTAACACTTAGAAAATATTTCATCATTTCATGTCCCAGTCTAGGCACCATCAAGGGTCTAACTTTCAATTTTATACCACCTAGCCAAAATAATCTCAATACGTCCTCCTTTTTAGTCTAGGCGCAAATGAGGGGGTCTCCTTCAAATTTCCCACACTTAGATTATTTCAAAGACCTCCTCCTTCTTGGGCGCATTTGGGGAGTTAGACTTCAAATTTCTATGTTTAGAACATTCTCTAGCTCTCCACAAGTTAAGGCGTACATCAAAGGGACCCACTTCAAATTTTGAATGAATTAAAGATTCCTCAAGGCTTTCTTAAATAGCTAAGGCGCATGCATGGGGTCAAACTTCAAATGTCGAACACTTCCTTCACAAATCAAGGCGTATGGGATGGGGCCCACTTCATGCATGCAAAAGGCGCATTCAAAGGGGGGGACTTCAAGTTTCCACGCCTTGAATATTTCTTGAATTCTCCATGCAAGGCAAGGCGCATTTGAAGGCATCTACTTCAAATTTCGACGCCTTGGCAACTTCTTGTCCAATCTAAGGCACATTTGATAGGTTAAGCTTCAAGTTTGCATGCCTTAGTAATTTTCAAACTTCAACCTCCAACTTGGGCGCATTTGACCCCTGGAGGAGGATTTAACTTTGCCTTAGAATTTTTTTTATCAACCTCTTCTTAGCATGAGGGCGCATATGGGACCCCAAGGAGGAATTTTAACACTTAGCATATTTTTTATCCACTTAGCATCTTTGATCTTGGGCGCATTTTGCATGTCAAGGTGGAATTATTTCCAACGCCTTAGATTCTTTTCCTTCACCCTCACTTGAGATGGGCGCATTTGGCATGTGTAGGGGGATGAACTTTTCAACGCCTTTAGACTTCTTCATGCCTTAGAAACATTTTGCATGCTTGATAATGAGGGTGCATTTAGCCTATGGAGGTGGATAAATGCCATGCCTTAGAAGTTTTTTTAAACATCTCCACTTTGAAGAGGGCACATTTAGCCTATAAAGGTGGATAAACCTTTAGACTTAGATAAATTTTCATTTCCCCCTTGTAGTGGGCGCATTTGGCATGTGTAGGAGGATTTAACTTCAACACTTAGCATTTTTTTTTTGTGTCAACTACCAACTTGATGAGGGTGCATTTGAGGTAGCCTGCAGGATAAGATTCATCACTTAGAATTTTCTTCACATCTCCAATGCAAGTTGGGCGCATTTTGGGGGGGGAGCAAGACGAACTCAATGCCTTAGAAACTTTTTCCATCTCATGCTTGTGAAGTGGGCGCATTTGGAGGGGTCAGGTGGACGAACTTCCAGACTTAGAAAAAAATTTCATCTGCCTGCTTGTGCCTTACTATATTTAGTAAGTTCTTTGATTTTCCTTCCTCTGGAGCTCAGATTGACTTGAAATTTTAACCACAGGATCCTCATGACCTAGTTAGCCTGTTCACACTGCCATCCCGAGCTGACCTTCTATTTTTAGCCAGATTTTGAAGGTGGTTTACTATTTATGGCAACTGCCTGTTTCTAAGACCTCCACAACTCCGTTTGACTTGAAATTTGAATGACGTGACCCTAATCGAATGACTTGCCCGTTCACACTGGCGCCTGCTGCTAGTTTACTATTTTTAGCCAGTTTCTGGAACGCCTTACTATAAATAGTAAGTGCTCCGATTACCTTCAAATTTTACCGGTGGATAGTTTGAAAGATGTTGATCGCAGTGGGATATACCGGTTTTCGAAAATTCTGGCATTTTACCCCTCATTTTGGGTCCCGAAGCTGGAAACCCTAATTTGACTTGCATGTCTATCAAACGACCTCCGTTTGACCTCGTTTCTGTTGCACTTTGCCGCTTGCGGATCCGATGCGCTGGGCAGCTACCAGAATGGACCGCTAAAAATAGTAAGTCTCTAAAGATTGATCATCTCGCTTGCATGTCACATCAACTGCGTAGCCATTGAAAAACCCATAAAGAATCGACATGCGCTGGAAAGCCCGCATGCAAACCTATTGATGTGTTTTTACGTGACGCACCTAACGCGAATAAAGTCGCCAACGGCTACCCTATCTCTCTTGATCAAAGTATCCAACACGCTAAGATTGCGAGAGAGTTCGTGCATTCAAAGGTTCCTTCAATGCGAATAGTCTCAGTTGGCTCGATGTGATTCTGCTGGTATTTCAAGGGGACTTACGGAATTGTTCGGCAGCGGAGAAAGGAATTCAAATGCTCGAAAGATTTGTCTATGAAGTTCTTGTTTCCTGAACTAACTTGAAAGTACTGAATTTAAAATGCAGGGGTTAGAGAGCTCTAATCTACTCTAAGGCGTGGACATGGTGATCAATTCTCACAAGCTTCAACCAGGCTCTACTTTGCCTCACTTCGAACAGCCTCCACAGAACCGGTGCAATCTTCAAAGTAGTAGCTCAAGGTGTTGGATCACAACTTAGCATGAAAATACCATCACAACGACACATATAAACATACAAATCATGATCGAAGTTAAGTACATGATATTCCAGTTGACCACACAAGGCGCATTCACCATCAGCGAACACACTAGTGGTATGGATAGACGAAGTTTGCTCAAATTGAAGACCACATTCCACAATTACTATCTATTGCTTGCATGAAATGAAACTTATTCTATTTTAAGTCACTACTCGAATCAGAAGGACGAAAAAACCTTGCTAGCTACTCACAACAAAAGACGAAATTCATCATCAATGAAAATTCTTTTTCTTGGGAGAGTGTTCACAACAATTTCTTACAAAGTTTTAAGGAAAAACTTTCCTTCTTCTTCAACTACTCTATCAATCTATACTAAGCTACTTCTAATTTGTCTCTCTATTCTAACTTCTACTCTAATTCTACTGTCTAATGATACAAATGAGGAGGATGCCCCTTTATATAGTTAGCCAAGTCCAACGGACGGCTCAAATTACAATCAGCTTGATGGCCCAAATTGTGCCACCTCAACCCTAAACAAGATTCACCCTAAAAACCTCCACCAAGAGGAGTGGGGTAATAAATGAGCCATTAATGGCCATCATCCTTCTAGAAGACTCCAGCCTTGAAACGCGTTCACACTGTTCTTGATCTTCTTCTTGACGTTGTTCTTCAACTTCTTCTTTGTCACTTGAGTTATACTAAGTCTCAACACTTAGCCATTTTTCGCAACTTTTCTTCCTTCATGATTTATCATCTTGGACTATTTTCTTCATTACTCCAAGTCATCATGTCATGGCCTCGGTGTTCACCCTGCAAAACAAGCAAGGAGAAGAGCATCAGAACACCTCATATTATAAACTCAACTTACTTACTTGACTTTAATGCTCTAATCTTTGAGGTTTGAGTGATCTCTTCATCTGATAGGGTTCATCATTTTCCTCCAGCACAACTTTTTCCTTAAATTCTTCATGCCTTAGCCAAATTTCAACTTCCCACCTTGTATTCCGCCCGGGCATACTTCACTCTGATATTTCATCCAACTCCGGCTCGAGCAAAATGTTTTCATCAGGAACTCGATCAAAAATTATGTAGGTGCCCAACTTCAAATTCATCCGCCAAGGCAACATATTTCAACATCCTTTTCCTTGCCTTAGAAAAAATTTCAAACTTTTACTTAGGAAATTCATTATTCCAGTGCCCATCAAAAATCTCCATCCTGAAAGCCTTGGCGAAGTGTAGAAGACATGGAAATCAACTTCTCATCGAAGATCTTCAATACCCAGAAGAAAATTTTCTTCAGAACGTGTAGAATTCATGGGTATACAACGAACGGGTTCATTTAATTTTTCTTGAATTTTGAACCTTAGAAAAATAAATTTTCATCAAATTTAATCCATTTCTTCAACTCCAGGTGCATTTCCTTGCTCTGACTTGAAAACTTTTAATTATCCTTGCGAAGCTGACATCTTCCAACTTCTTCTCACCCATTTTTACTCATTCCTGAGAGAACTTCATTACTCCTTCAAGTTAGGCGTATTTTTCCTAAGGAAGTGAAACTTTAAATATTAATACTTAGGAAAAACATTCATCACTTTGCATAGGCGCATATGGAGGTTGTTGGCGTAAAAACTAACACCTCTGGAGTGCAGGTTTGTACGGACAGCTATGCACACTGCGTAATGAGTGCTCTTCAAATTAGGAGGGGAAGCTCCCTCGTAGTGCTGGAATGCGTGGAAAAGAAAAGTAATCTAAGTCCTATCTTTTTGTTCTCAGTGGAAGAGGCACAAGGTTAAGAAAACCAAGCGTTGCAGCTAAGGATTTTCTGGTTTCGCAGATCATTAACTACAACTAAGCTAGCTACTTTAAATCTATCCAGTTTCCTCAAGAAAACAGAGCATGAGAAAATGGAGCAGGGATGATTATCGAACGATAAGCCGAGTACAGACTCACAACGTGAAGGCAAGGTGGCACAACTATCTGCTTGTCTGAATAGGCTTATTGGAAACAACAATACATGATAAACTAAGTACAGATTCTCAGCTTGAAGGCAAGGTGGCACATCTATCGACTCAATCTGAATAAGTTTATTATTCACACACATCATACGATAACCAAGAACAAATTCTCAACTTGAAGGCAAGGTGGCACATCTATCAGCTCAATCTGAACAAGTTTATTGAACACAAAACATGAAGGATAGCCAACTAGGATAATAAATTGCATTGGCGAGACACGCATACAATCTACAATCAACTAGCCACTATATCTAACTAAAGCAAGAATTCACCATCATAATTGCATGAAACCCTATATGGCATAACAATTCCTCACAATAGTAAATACTCATGAACAAATACAGAACGAGCAATATTGAAGGCAAGGTAGGCACAACATATATTTCTCATTCGTGCAAAAGTTATGTACAAATGAGCAAAAGCTCTTATTTATAGACATCAAAAGGTGTAGGGAACCCTAAAATCACCTTGAGTCAACTACAGTCTTGCAATGCATGCAAGATTTATTGCTAAACCCTAATAAAGTAAACTATACAGTTAACTGAAAAACTACCATCAGTTAACCGAAACATCTAATCTAAAAATGGACAATGTGCAAGCATGCACGTCCTTATTGAAACCAAGTTAACTGGAACACTACCATCAGTTAACGGAAACCCTAAATGAAACTCCAAGTGTGTAAAGCTAATCTCAAAATAGATATGCATGAGATGAGACAGCAAGTTAACTTGAGAAAGTAACACCAAGTTTAACTCCTGTGTGTAATGTCTATCCTGAGAGGTGGGAACTGAAGTTTACTATCCGTGATCTCGAGCAACCAATCCCTCAACAAGATTGTTAACTGCATCAACATCTAAATGTCAGCAACTTGAGCAATCTTGGCAATCTTTGCACACTCAAACTGGCATTTCACTGACTTATAACTTTGGCGGCTCCGTAACTGAAGTGATGACCTTTATCTCTTTTGCAGCTTGATGTCTCTGACGCTTCTCCTTAATGAAATAGTGTTGCATGACGAAACTACGAAGCTTGATTGCACACACTTTGGTTGTGAGAAATGCAAATGAACTTGCTGCACAAACAAAATTCCAACGGTATCAACCCTCTAAAACGGCTTTGGAAGACAATCGGCCATACGAGGCATGCAACCATATGGATTTGAGTAACTACGCCTGTCAACTCTCTGAATGCACTTGATACAAATCGGTCTCAACTTTTCTGATGAAATTATGTATTAAGACCGATTTGGTCTTGAATTCAATCTGCGTGAACTGCACTCTGAAAAACTCGCCTGTTGATTGTGAACACGGCTATATTCTAACAACTTTTCTAGAAAGCTAAAAATAGCCTTTTGAAGAGTTATTTTTGGCGAAAAATCTAAGATATGGGTTTTGTCTAGAAAAAGATTCTAAGACAACCCAGAACGTCAGAAATGCGAAAATCTAACTTCTACTCGACCATGCAAAGAATTTTCAGTTGAGAAAATTACAAACTCAAGAACGAATGTTCTGAAGTTAAAAATTCCTGAAAAATCAAACGCACGATTTTAATTCGAGGAAGCTATATGAAAATGATCCAGACGCTGAGACTTGTCAAATTTTGCCAATTTCAGGAACATGCGAATTGAAATCTGAGAGAAATTTGAGAATCAAGGAGGAAAAAGACATTTTTATATGCTCTTTCTTTTGTGAAAATCGCCCCTGTTCTTCAAATTTGCTAATGAATGTGAACTTTAACCTGCAAAAAGAAGTGTTTGATGAAATCACCTTTGATTGCTGATGATGAATTCGCCTTTGCTCTTGAAAACTCGAATTTTGCTTGAAGTTGTATGAAAGACTAATGATGGCGCCATACTTAAATAAGGAAAATTCGCACCAACTTGTGAACTGCAAGATTCAAAACCTAAACCAAAATAGAAGGCCTTTGATTGGACCCCTTTCAGTTGTACTGCCACTGACTCGGAGTTTTGAAAATAAATAACAAAATAATAATTATAATGCAATTTGAAATTTTAGCACAAAGAGGGCGCCAACTTTAGAAAATCGCCATTTAATGCTAAAAATGCAAGAATAAATATTAAATATTATTAAACTTCAGTTGACAAACCGAATGAAGCTTTAAGATTCACCGTTAGACTTCACTGATTCCAAAAAGTCATCATCTGAGCTCATAGGCGTCCATTTGCTCAAGATATTGCACTTTTTATTAACTTCCTATTTTATAGCTGACGACAAAGTTACAACTGGCCAACTTCAACACTGATTTCTGAGTGACCGGGTGATGCTGAGACTGAGCTGGAGAATATATCGGAAAGCCTGCTGAGCAAAGAAGAAATGTCTGCTAGTAGTCATCGTTGCAAAATCCATCATTTAACACCTCAAAAAATTAGGCGCCCTTGATTAAATTCATTTACAGGTTCCAGACTTAAAACCATTTCTCTAAACTGCCATCTGACACTTCAAACAGTTGCCGACGGCGAACGGTGAACCCTGCTGACAGGAAACCAAGCTCACTGCATGCCTGGAGACATTTTGCATCCAACGACTGTACACAAAGCATCTGAAAAGTTCATTAAGGGCCTCAAAAGTAAAAGCGCCCTTGGCCTTCAGTTGCACTGACACCATTTTGACGAAAGTTGAACTCTCAACCAGATGCCCTACTTTGACTTTTGATATCTGGAGCTGGGATGATCCGATTTGAGCCACGTTTGTTTTAACGGACAGCCAGAAGGACCCACGAGAGAAGTCTCTAGAGGCGACGAAGCAAGAAAACTGTAAGTGCGTATTTTATTTAAAATATACGCTTCATACTTAGCCATTTTCCGGATGTCTTCACTTTTCAACACTTCATCAAAGACCTCGCACGTACGAGCGTCTGCCAAATCCCGAAAGCTGATGGCTGGGCTTGTTGAATAGATAAAGTAATTACGCTCAAGTCTCGTGAAGACTTCGAACGCGAACGACCTCATCTGACAGGCCTAAAGGCTAGGCGCCTCTGGACTGTAGAAATACAATGAAAACTTTATGCCAGTCCGCCCGCTTATTTACGTGCTTGGTAGAACCTCTGCCACGATCACATGGAACGTCGGATTAACAAGCAACTTGGTGCAACGCGAAGCTGAACTAGAGTAGTACTAATGTCAGGAAAACCTCATCAGCAAACTAGACCATCTTAAAGGTCATTTTGACAAGCGCCCCTGAGCTATAGTTGCACTGGAAACGCAACGAAGAAGCTCAAAGATGTGAAATCTCCATTATAAGCTCATCTTCAGACGTTGACTGCCAGAGCTCCGGGACTCGGATGACTGCGTTTGATAGCTCGTCAGATAACCAGACTAGTCATGAAGAGATTGACTGCATCAGCCACCAGAAGTACCAAGATCCACCCCCCCTTTAAGAAGGGCGCCCTCAAGCTACAGGCGCGCTTTTGCTGAAAAAGGACAAATTTCTCATATGTGAAACTTTGGAAATTTCAACTTCTGTCGCTAGTTGCTGGAGTTACGGGTCTCAGAAAGCTTCGCTGGATAGCTCATCGGATAGCCAGACCAATTCTGAAGAGTTTGACTGTATTTATGAGTACTTTCAACAAAATCTTGACCTTCAAAAAGAAGGGCGCCCCTAGGCTACAGGTGCGCTTTTTGCTTTTCTCTGAGAAATCTTCATAAATTAACCATTGAAATCATCATCTAAGTTACTGAAATGACCATGTGCAACGTGAAATGCTGTCGTGAGACGCTCCTCCATCGTGAAATGCTCCATTCTGAGTCTTTGCTTCAGGTTTTGATCAATAAAACTGACTTTGACTGACAAAATATTGACAAAAACTCCATGCTTGATATTGCCCAAAACTGTATTTTACATCATTTAGCAAGGTTTAGACTCTTTTATGCAAAATGCCTTGATGAAGCAAAAATTTTGGTTTTGGGTACCACAGAGGTGCTTGCCATTTACAAACACTTAGAAAATATTTCTTGACTTCCTTCTCATCTTGGGCGCAATTCATGGGTAGAGCTTCCATTTTAATTGCCTTAGATAATTCTCCAACTTTGATAATACCCTCTTTAAGCTAGGCACATTCAACATGGCAGACTTCAATTTTCACTTACCTAGGAAAATTCACCTCCACCCCCATGACTTAGGCGTATTTAGCCCCTTGAAGTCTCATTTTCCATCACTTTAATCAAATTCACCAACTTGTTTTCATCCTTTCCCAAGGGGCGCATTTGGAGGTGCTTGCTTCTAATTTTAATCTTGCCTTAGAGAAATTTTGAACTGATCCTTTTGAAGGGCGCATTTAGACCTCTCAACTTTCATTTTTTTTACACTTAGAAAATTTCCAACTTCTCCCCCAAGCCAAGGCGCATTTGACCACCCTCACTTTCAGTTTGAGTGCCTCAGACAAATTTTCAATCTCCTCCTTCATGGCTGGGCGCATATAGGGGTCCTTACTCCCACTTTGCTGGACTTAGTCAACTTTCAAGCTCCATCATGCTGTTGGGCGCATATGAGAGGTCAATCTTTCATTTTGCAACACTCAGAGAAACTTTGCTGGAGTCACTTCAGAGCCAGGGCGCATTTGACCCTCTGTACTTCAAATTTTTTATACTTAGAAAATTTTCCAAGCCTCTCATCTTCCATTCTCCCTCAAGGGCGCATTTAGAAGTGTGAGCCTCCAAATTTGGATACTTAGAAGATTTCTTGGAACCTCTTCAAGCTTGGGCGCATTTTGCCCTTGGGACTTCAAATTTCATGCCTTAGAACATTTCTAGGCCCTCTCCTCTAGCTAAGGTGCATTTAGAAGGGTCTACTCCAAATTTGCAATACTTAAACTTTTAATCACCCTCTTCTCAAGTCAAGGGCGCATTTGGAGACTTCTACTTCAAATTTCAAGAAGTGGAATTTTTTTTTTTTAGTCTCTTCAACATGCATTTTACTAGTGGAGCTTCCATTTCTCCTTAGAAAATTTTCAAGGCTCTTGCCAGCTTGAGGGCGCATATCATCCTATGAGCTTCCATTTTCAATGCCTTAGTAAAATTTTCACTCATCTTCAGCTTCTCAAGGGCGCATTCTTCACTGGCTGGACTTGAAAATTTATCAATTTCAGTGAATTTTATGCTCTTTGCCTGATTTAGGGCAACTCGATCATGCTAACCCTAATTTGCTATTTTTAGAAAGTTTGTCAACTTTGCACTTCAAGCTAATTTCAAGCTCCAAAAAGGCTGGATTTTGCTTTGTTCTGAACCTCGGGATGTGTTTGTGCTACTGATGCCTGATATCTGTCTGTACCTGCTATTTTCGCAACTTACTAAAAATAGTAACTGCTCAGAATGTCTTCAAATCTCACGTGTTGAATGCCTGAAATGTGGTGGTCGTGGCTGGATGCTACTTTTGCATGATTGTCTTGTCCTACTCTTGAATTTAGGAAACCCTAATTCCTCTGTACCAACCTGCTAAAAATAGTAAGTGTCTGATTTTCCATCCTCTACAACTCCGTTTGATATGAAATTTGCGCCATAGGGTCTTCATCACTTGCTTGACCTGTACCTGCTGATGCCTTGCGCTAACCTGCTATTTATAGCATGTTTCTAGAGGTGGCTTACTATTTATAGTAACTGCTTGCTTCTAAGACTTCCACAACTCCGTTTGACTTGAAATTCGAATGACGCACTCCTCACCATGTGACCTGCCCGTTGACGTCGGCGCCTGCTGCTGACCTATTTTTAGCCTGTTTCTGAAATGACTTACTATAAATAGTAAGTGCTTCGTTTGCCTTCAAATTTTATCAGCAGATAGTTTGAGAGATGCCGATTGCGGTGGTATACATCGGTTTTCGAAAATTCTAACTTTTTACGCCTCTTTTTGGGTCCCGAAGTTGGAAACCCTAATTTGACTTGCATGTGTATCAAACGACCTCCATTTGTCCTCGTTTTTGTTGCATTGCAATCAGTTTGTGATTCTGAAGTGCTGGGAGACTGCTGCTTGAATGAATTTGCTAAAAATAGCAAGTTGGTGAAGAAGTGATTATCTTGCCTTGCATGTCACATCATCGCGAAGCTCTCGAAAAACCCACAAGGAATATGCAAACATGCAAAGAAAACCCTGACATGCAAACCCTAAAAATAGCCTCTGAAGGCTGAACTCTGAAAGTTGTCATCTCATTTTGCATGTTATACTGTCGCGAAGGTCTCTGAAAACCCAGAAGGAATCTCCAGACATACGTTGAAAAACTCTGCATCTAAGCCCTGAAATCTGCTCCGGAAGCTGAACTGCTAAAAATAGTAAATTGTCTGTTTCAGCTCAAATTTTGCACGCAAGCAGCTTGACGTGTTCTGAACGCAATGTGACTGTTAAAACTTCAAGAAATGCTGGGAGAACACCCCAAATTGCACACTTACTAAAAATAGTAAGTTGTCGGAATCTAATGAAATTTCAGTGGAAACCTACTGGAAGCATACTAACAAAACAATGTTAGTCTCAAATTTCAAGTTATTCACTTCATTTGACTTCAAGTTGGCTGGAAAATTCAAAACCCTAATTTTTCAGACTTGGCCAAAAGTTCAATTCAAGCTCAAAGATGGGCACATCCCCAGAAAAACAGACGGCAGAAAAGAGAGAACAACAAAACGACCGAAAAGCAAAGCCAAAATTAGGGGGTCGCCATTTGCAATGGGGCGATGTGTGAAAAAGGTCACAACAAAACCCTAAAAATAGCCTCTAAAGACGGCTTCCTGAAAAAGTTCTGATCGTAGTTTGCATGTTATATTGTTGCGAAGGTCTCAAAAAACCCACAAGGAATATGCAGACATGCAAAGAAAATCTCAACATGCAAACCCTAAAAATAGCCTCTGAAGGCTGAATTCTGAAAGTCATCGGCTCATTTTGCATGTTATACCATTGCATAGGTTTTAGAAAACCCAGAAAGAATCTCCGGACATGCATTGAAGAATTTTGCATATAAACCCTAAAATCTATTCCGGAAGCTGAACTTGCTAAAAATAGACAGTTGTCCGTTCTGGCTCAAAACTTGCAGATGAGCAGTTTGATGTGTTTTGGATGCAGTGTAATGATCGCAACCTCAAAAGTGTTGAGAGAATGCCCCGAATTGCACACTTACTAAAAATAGTAAGTTGTCGGAATTTGATGAAACTTAGCTGGAAACTTGCTGGGAGCATGCTGACTGCAACACCAAGGTTAGACTTCAACTTATTCACTCCACTTGACTTCAAACTGGCCGAAAGACTGAAAACCCTAATTCTACAAACTTAGCCAAAATTTTACATTTAAGCTCAAAGACGGGCACATCCCCGGAAAGACAGATGGAACAAAAGAGATACAATAGCAAAACCAACTAAAATCAAGCCAAAAGACGAGGAACGAAGCAAAAATTAGGGGGGGTCCCCATTTGCAATGGGGTAATGTGTGAAAAAGGTCACAACAGGTACAACATTAGGCTCCATCTGGTGACCATTTCGGATACTTACGGCATAGGAGAACCGAGATACTCTGTGTTTTTGTAGACCAGTGACTTATCAGTTGGGCATTGGAATCAGGACTCTTTCCCTAATCACCTAATATACTTGGAGTTTTCCTAATCACCTAAAAACAAGACTACCTAAAATCACCTAAAACATGACCAAACATCACAGAACAGGGAAACACATTACGACATAACGATAAAGCATAAAATAAAATTATTTACAAAAAGTCACTCCTCCCCTGGAGGGTTGAAGTGCTTGAGATATTAAATATTGGGTTATAGGTAATTTGGAAATATTAAATACTCTATTCATGAGAGAATCATGCCTTGCAAGTATACATTCAATAAAGGAAATCCAATTATTACAATCAGTTTTGGGAGGTTTCAATTGGATGACTACACTTATACAGTTATAAATGTGGGACAATAGCTATAATTTTTAACTTGTATTGAGGCATCACATATCCTCTAAGTGTCGTAATAGCGCTGCATATCCTTTAGGAGGTTCGCAGATATAAGTTGCATATGGTCAAACTATTCCAACGCAGTTATCCCCTATTAGCATTGATACTATGAATTGCTAAAGCCACCTTAGTTGCAAACGATTCAAGGTAAGTTAAATAAATGGGACTAGTCATTTATTGTTGGTGCCATATGGAAGCCTCAAGGAAGTCTAGAAGAGTTTGAGATTCCACGCAACCATTTGTTGGATTGTCATTGCTGCATCAAACTTAACACATCAGGTGTATACACTGTTGTGCCATCTTTCTTCTAGCCGCCGCATCATCATTCAAGTTGTCGCCTTATTTAAGTAACTTCCGCCAAAGCTCAAGGAAGGCGATTGAAGTCTATTGTCTAGGTGTTTAAAAGGTCAACAATCTTTAATATCCATGTGAAATTAATTTGAAATAATATTTACAATTGGTCACCTTCAACAGATTTAGTGTTTTTCCAAAATGAATGAACAAAAGTGTGTCAAACTTCTATATTTTGTGCTCATTGAATTATATATCGCCTGTGAATTATAATTGAGGAGTTGAGCAAATGTTTCAAATGACCAAAAACACAAAATTCTGAAAAATTGGACACCTGCAAACTGTTTGACAGAATGACTGCCACGTAAACAAATTGCAATTGTAAGAATATTTTGTGTCAAATTGGTCTGGGATCCTACACACTTGACTAGATCTTTGATATTTTGTTAGCTATCTCTCTTGGTTTTTGTCAAAAACAAAGGTCACTCATTGCACAACAACAAAGTGAGTTTTGCAATATACAAACTCTAATTAGGTAGGATTAGCAAATACTTAGCGGTCTACTGCAAGGTACATATTTTCTTTGGGTTTAAGAGGTGTTTCATAGTAGAGTAAATTTCAACACACTATGGCTTTATCCTGCATAGAAACAAAGTACACAATTGTGAAGACATTTGGCTATGCCAAATTTGTTGGTAAACATCGAAGAATGAGATTGAGTGGTGTGCTTACTTAGGTTGAGAGCATCACATTATATTATTGATTTTATGCTATAAATAGAAAGTAGTTACGTACTAAAAACAGATGGAAGTTACTACTACTTATCATAGACAAGTGTACACATACACTTTATTACAATATTAAATTAATATCCTAATACCCCCTAAATGACTAAACTAGAAGAATTTAGAGGTTTAGTCTTTAAATTACAATATGCCCCTTGAAATGCATGGAAATGGGAAGAAATATCTGCATGAGCAATCCACATGAGAGTAGACCATGATAAAGATATACAAAAAGAACATAATGAACAAACTTTGTTGTAAAGTGTAATTGTAACCAAATCTTATCAGACAAGGAGCCCAAAACTAAGGAAATTCTAAGTGTAAGAATTCTACTTTGTATTCTAAGACAGATTTTATTTTACTGGTGCAGAATGTGCTGATTGCAGAACATTAATGATTTCGATGACTGCATATCAATGAAGGAACAATGATAAATACCTTTTGGAGACTCACCTCTAAGGGATGCGTCTCATGAGAGGACGTGTCTCCACAAGTGGAGACACGTCCGCTCATGGGACGTGTCCCTTTGGGCGCGCGGGTCTCAAAGTCAACCTACTAACACTCGGTTTAATACATTTAATATATATAAGCCCTCATACATGGCGGATATGGTTATATGAGTTTATTCAATGCAGAATTTGAACATCAATTTATTATATCGAATTTATGCATGCATATAGATTCGATTTTACTTATTTTCCAGAAATATGTTTAAGGATTAATTCGATCACATACAAATGATGATGATGCTATTTAGCAATCATCATTTATATCTGACCGAAGCTATATCCCATTAACACTCCCTCTTAGCTAGGGAAGATATTTCAAATCAAATAAGTGGAGATATCACCTTCACACGTGATATCGAAGATATGATATGTTTTCTCAATATTGTCAAGTCACATGACATTCTTCATAACACATCTTCATTATGGTATGTGCATTGACATCAAGTCACATGATGTCTACCATAATTCATGGCATATCCACGGATATATAATTATCCACCATGATTATCTCTTAAGGATCACAATGATCTTCAAATGATATCAAGTCCCATGATATTCATCAAAAGTGTCCAAGAGATACTATCATGACATGTCCACAGATATCAAGACACATGATATCTATCATGACAGTTCAACTCATCATTGTAGAGTCGTCACTTTACAATGACAAATACAAGTGTTCATTATTAGAAAGATCGTCACCTTTCAATAATGTACACAAGGGAGAAGGCCTATAAGGTCATGGAGTCACACACATGACAAAAGAGTTTACACATTAAACATCTTTATATATTAGTACAACTTATAAACAATTTGAATTTCAGACATAAATATCAAATTGCATTTCAACCATACCAAGTTTCTTCCTGAAGTGCTCTACCTTGATTCGGGAGAGAGGCTTGGTGAGAATGTCTGCAGTTTGATCATTTGTACTAACATACTCCAACTGGATTACTTTCCTTTCTACCATATCTCTTACATAATGATAGGGGATCTCAATGTGCTTAGATCTATCATGGAAGACATGATTTACAGAGAGTTTGATGCAACTCTGATTATCACAATGAATAATCGTAGGATTCAAGGGCTCACCAAAGAGTCCCACAAGCAATTTACGAAGCCAAACTGCTTCTCTTGCTCCCATAGAGGCTGCAATGTATTCAGCTTCTGTTGAGCTCTGTGCAACTGAAGACTGTTTTCTGCAGATCCAAGAGATCATAGCTGATCCCAAACTAAAGCAACATCCTGATGTGCTTTTCCGATCGGTTACACTTCCGGCCCAATCTGAATCAAAGAATCCATGTAGATCTAGTTGATTATTTTTGTAAAGAAGACCATATCCAATAGTGCCTTGAAGATATCTCATAATATGTTTCACAGCCATAAGGTGAATTTCCTTTGGCTCACACATGAACTGGCTTAGAGCATTCATTGCATAGCAAATATCAGGTCTAGTGTTAACCAGGTACATCAATGATCCAATCATTTGTCTATATAGGGTTGAATCTGCACACTTGGACTCTGTAGCTGCTTCTTTGAGTTTGTGAAGATTGGTTTCCATGGGTGTAGACATGGGTCTACAATCCAACATTCCAAATCTCTTCAGAATATCAATGGTATACTTTCCTTGGTTTAGTATGATGCCATCTGGTTTCTGCCAGACTTCCAAACCTAGAAAGTAGTGTAAAATGCCCAAGTATTTCATGTCAAATTCTGAAGTTAGATCCTTCTTTCCTTGAGCGATGAGATGATCTTCTCCTGTTATTAGTAGGTCATCAACATATAAAATAATTATCAACATATCACCTTTAATTACCTTAAAGTAAAGATTAGGGTCTGCATCATTCTTGGAGAATCCCAGTCCCAAGAGGTAGCTGTCAATTCTTTCATACCAAGCCCTGGAAGCCTGTTTAAGTCCATACAATGCTTTCTTTAGTTTGCATACATGTGAGTCAGGTTTATGTATCACAAAACCTTCGAGCTGTTCTAGATAGACTTCCTCTTCAATGGTTCCATTTAGAAAGGTCGCTTTTACATCCATTTGGTGAATCTTCTAGCTTTTAGCTGCTGCAATGGCTATCACAGCTCTCACAGATGTGTAACAGGCAACAGGTGCAAATGTTTCTTCATAATCAATGCCTTCCTTCTGTGAGAAACCTCTTGCCACAAAACGTGTCTTGTATTTTTCTATACTTCCATCAGCAGCATGTTTGATTTTGAAGAGCCATTTAGAAGAGACAACAAATTTCCCTTTTGGTCTAGGCACTATGTCCCATACATCATTTTTTAAAATGGACTGATACTCTTTTGTCATTGCATCCTTCCATACTTGATGTCTGAAGGCTTCTGAGACACTGGAGGGTTCTGAATTTATGATGTTATTCATTAGAGCAACATAGCTAGAGAACCTTCTGGGTCTTTTACTTTACCTGAATGTTCCTTTGGGTGTTGCATGATCCTCGGCTTCTTTGATCATCTTCCTAGCCCAAAGTGGCCTCTTTTTGTTGTTGACATTTGTATTCTCATCAAGTAAAAGGGATTGGAACTTGCTCCATCACATTGAAACCTGGTCTCTCCCTTCAACTCACTAGAGTTTTATTCGTACCTGGAATAAAGAGGAATCTAATATCCATCTCTGCTCTTGAAGACAATGGATATAGGTTTACATGTCCATTAACATAGAGTTATCAAAAGTTGCATGTCTTCTAAGGCTGATGCATAGCTTGATGTGTTTGTTTCTTCATAATCATGCCTTCCTGTAGCCCAAAACGTGGTATTTTTCTATACTTCCATCAGCAGCATGTTTGATTTTGAAGAGCCATTTAGAAGAGACAACAAATTTCCCTTTTGGTCTAGGCACTATGTCCCATACATCATTTTTTAAAATGGACTGATACTCTTTTGTCATTGCATCCTTCCATACTTGATGTCTGAAGGCTTCTGAGACACTGGAGGGTTCTGAATTTATGATGTTATTCATTAGAGCAACATAGCTAGAGAACCTTCTGGGTCTTTTACTTTACCTGAATGTTCCTTTGGGTGTTGCATGATCCTCGGCTTCTTTGATCATCTTCCTAGCCCAAAGTGGCCTCTTTTTGTTGTTGACATTTGTATTCTCATCAAGTAAAAGGGATTGGAACTTGCTCCATCACATTGAAACCTGGTCTCTCCCTTCAACTCACTAGAGTTTTATTCGTACCTGGAATAAAGAGGAATCTAATATCCATCTCTGCTCTTGAAGACAATGGATATAGGTTTACATGTCCATTAACATAGAGTTATCAATTGGCTTGCTTGTCTTCTAAGGTGATGCATATGATGTGGTGAAGTCATCATCGGGCTCATCTTCATAGTACCATTGGGATTTCCAAGGCATAACAAGTGAATTGTGTGAAGATAAGTCTCAATTGGAGGTGAACTCTATATGGGTTGAATCTCAACCAAAATGGAGACACCTCCAATTCTACGTTGTTGATACACAATGGGAGAATAACCTGTCATGTCCCCTTTTTGATAGCCACCTTGATGAGCATTTAGCCTTTATTTATTCCCGAAGGCTAAATAGGAGATATAAGGGAGTAAGTATTAAATTAATTATTTATAAAGTTATTTCAATAAAGTAAAATTAAAAGATGACTTTATATTTAATTAATTTAATAAAGTGGCTTAAAATAAAATATTATATCATAAAGACACTTAAGGAATAAAATAATATTATTTCTAGAAGCTTCCTGGAAAGTCACCGGGAAATCTTTATAAGGAGCTATTGGCCTAGCATTTGAGCATGCTTGACTTGAATCTCATTTCTCGTTACCAGTTTGATAAGAAGTTGAATGCTTTGCATTGCTCGAGGGTTTGAAGACTCTAGAGTACCAAGTTCGGTTGTGAAAGATCAACCCTAGCTGAAATTGTTGAGAAATCCATCCAGGGTTTTTACAGGTGCTTCATTGGAAAACTTTGACAAGTGCAATAGCTGATGTATTATTACCCTACTGAAAGGAATTGTGGCTTGATGCAATAGCTGGTTTATTATTGCATTCAATTGGAGAATCTAAATAATTGCAGTAGCTGGTTTATTGTTGCAATTAGTCTGAAAGATTTGGAGAATTACAGCAGCTGACGTATTGTTGTAATTTCATTGAAGAAGAATCAAATTCTTGCTGAATTGATACAGCAAATTTAATGGTCTATAGACCAAATTTGTATAGCAAGGAGATAATCGATATTGAAGAAAATAATTCTGCAGAACATTTTCAGTTTGGAGGAGAATCGAATTTGCAGCTTGAGGGTCGATTCTCAGTCTTGGAGGAAGATTCAATTTTTATCATTTTGTGTTATAGAAATCATGGCACTATCTTGTACAAAAGCGCTACTGAAAGAAATTCGATTTTTGAATGCTTTAATAATATTGAAAAGGCAAAATGGTAGTTTGTCTTATCTGTGAAGAAAAGACAAAATCTGAAAGAAAGAAAAAAAAATTGTGGCATCTTAAGAAGTTCAAATTTCTGGCAGAAGAGACAAACGATTGCCCCCTAGCAAAAGTCATATCTTGTCCTATTCATTGAGCCACAGCTCAGGGAGGCGATTCAAAATATAATTGAAGATTATCTTATTGGATGCTGATGTGGGGAAAGAAATTGTCCTGTTCTGAAGGCATGGAATTGTTAAAAAAGGAGCCGCTTGAATAAAAAGTAGAACATTCCCAGAAACGACAAACAAGAAATCGGGAGCAGCTTGGAAGGCTTTATCGATTTGTTGAATGAAGGCAGTGATTTTGTATGAGAAGAGGTCGAAATGTTTCAGACCTAGACGATTTCCTATTGACATCAATTTCTTAGAAGGCATTTGAGAAGGACGATTTATAGCAAATCTGGACACTTCTTCATTTGGCATCATTTTATTGTTTGAGGCAGCGACTTGTGCATTTGGGAAAAGCGACTCATTGAGGAGATTACCAACATTTACCCCAGGCAGAATCGTGGCACTTGTCTCATGCTTGGGACGGCTCCATCAGCACTCAAACTCAGCTTACATTCCCAGGTTCCTTGATTGTAATTGCATTTCCTTAGAGTCATAGCCAAACATCATTAGCATTATACATTTTCAGTCATTATTATCAGCATCGACTTCCTCATTAAGGGGGAGATTAGTTTCGCACTATATTGTAATCAGACTTAATACATAGTAGTTGTATGTCAAAGTTGTAATCAGCATTGGGGCCTTATTATGCAATATCAATCATTTGGAGGTTGCACACAAAATGTATGATGAAATGTCAAGTTTTCTGTAGCTAATCATTTGCTAAGAGTTTAGTCATATATCTGCATTAAAAATACCAAAAACATATCTGCACTTCATTCTAGTTGCATTTGAATATATTTGCCTTGTTTAGTTAAATCCTTTTTGCATCACAAGTTCATATTCAAAGGAGAAACACAATCAGAAATTTTATAGCAGTCAAAGGCAGTTTCAGGACAAGTGTTTGACAAAATTCCCAAGGCATAAAATCAGAAAATTAAAGTCAAATTTTGCGAGGGACTTTACATAACCACACAAAGGTTGAAACATTAGGACACCCCACAAACAAGAAGGTACATTTGTCAATGGTGGTACAATATTTATCTTCACCTCCTTGGCTTTATGACATGACCATAGTGTCTATGGTGCAAATACTTTATCTTGGTTTACATCATGAGGCACTCTTTCCCATGAAATTGAACTAGAATGAAGATTTTCTATAATCTAGCTAATAGAGAGTAAATTTTTGTTCAAACCTAGAATATACTTAACACTTCATAATTATAGTTTGATGCAATCATTGAGTGCAATTTTGATATCACCTATCCCTTCAACTATATAGGACTTGTCATCAAGGGAAATAGAATCCTTAAGAGTATCATTAGGAGTAAACTTGACATATTACTCTTTTCAACATGTGAAGTGTTTGGAAACATTGTTTGAAAAAGCCATCAATGCATACTTCCCATGGTCTTCCTCAACAGTATCTACCACATTAGCTTCATTCTAATGCTTGTAGGATATATCATACCATATTTTCTTGCAATCATTCTTCACATGCCCAAATTTTTGGCAATAGAAGCATTGTGTCTTTCTTCATGGTTGAGAAGTGGATGAATAAGAATTGAGGTGTGTACCCTGAAATTGTGCAACAAGTGCACTTTCTAAATTCCTATAAGAAACTTCACTCATCTACTCTTGTTGATGCTCCTTCTACTTTCCACCAACAAGTTCAGAGACTCCACAAAAGTCTCAAAGGAGGGTAGTAGGTTGTTAATGGTCAAACAACCATATCCTCGTCATCTACTAGATTGTTGATTATGACAAGCTAATCCCTAAAAACTTTGATTTTTAGAAGATGCTTTAATATAGATTCCCCCTCATGCAGTTTGGTAGAATATAATAGATTTTTGAGATACAAGACCCAACCTTTTTCTAACACTTGATATTTGTTTTTCAAGTATGTTTTAATGTACTAGCAGATATAGCATTATGGACTCTAGGGATTAAATCATCTAAGACCTCTAGGGAATACACCCCTAGGTTTTGGAGAGTTTGAGGAAGAAAAGAATATGCTCTAATCCTATGCATTGGTCCAAAATTGTCCTCTCCTTGTTGACGTGTCATTCTCTTTGTTTGAGATACCCTATTCCCCTTGTCCTAGCTTGAGTAATGGTGCTACACAAGAGGACCAACAATTTTGAGCACAAACACACTCTTGGTCTAGGGGTCATTTTCAATTATACTTTGTCCTCCTTGTCTGCTGGCACACTCCTTAACATTAGACGTCATTTTGACAATTTTCAACTTTGGCAAGCTAGTGTATTGGCACACTCCAATATACTACGATGTGAACTTTCTATGCCCTTGTTAATTTTGATTCTTCTCTTGCATTCAAACTCCATTCTTTGACCCATCTAATGCACTATAATTGTCTCTCTTCTTGGCTATGCAAGGACACTAATTAAAACTTAAAACATGATATTCACAAACATGGGATGCAAGGACTTGGCAAGGTTTTGACTCAAAAAATAGATATATGAAATTTTTTATATGGGTTATATCCTGATCTTAGATCATTTTTTGAGAATGTGGTAGCCTCTTTGGTTTGTTTGAGCAAATCGTCAATTTTAGGTAATTGGTGTCTAATCTTGATAGTTACCTTATTCAACATGCAATAATCAACACACAACTATAGGGACCTATTGATGGGTGTTTTATGACCGCACCAACACAGAATAAAGTTTCCAACAGTCACCCTATCCTCTCTTGATCAAAATATCCTACATGCTATGATTGTGAGAAAGATTGTGCATTCAACTCCAAGGTTCCTTCATGCAGTGGACGTAGACTCAGTTGGCTCAATGTGATTTGTTGGTATTTCAAGGGGACTTACGCAATTGTTTACTCCAGAGAAAGGGTTTTTCGAAGATTCGGAAGATTTATCGATGAAGCTCAAATTTCCTAAACTAACCAGAAAGTGTGGAATTTGAATGGCTGCAGGGATTAGAAAATGCTATGATCTATCCTAGGCGCGGGACGTGGAGATCAAATTTTGCAAACTTCAACCAAGCTCTGCTTTGCCTCACCTTGGATAGCTTCCACAAAACTAGTACAATCTTCAAAGGAGTAACTAGAGGTATTCATATCACAATTTAACATGAAGATACCATCACAACGACGCATACCAACATATAAATCATAATTGAAGTTAAGTCCAAACTATTCCAGTTGACCACACAAGGCGAACTCACCATCAATGAGCCCACTAGTGGTATGGATTAACGAAGCTTGCTTAATTCAACCACCACATTCCACAACTATCTACGTGCATGAATTAAAATCTACTTTACTCTATTTAAGCTTTACTTTAAGATTCTAAGCGAATTGGAAGGACGAAGAAATCTTGCTAGCTACCCACATTAAAAGATGAAACCACAAGCAATGATAACTCTTTTTATTATAGGAGTGTTCACAACAATTTCTTACAAAGCATTCAACTTGAAAACTTTCCTTCCTCTTCCTATCTATCAATCTATCAATCTATGTTATCCCTCTATGCTCTATCTCCTGTGTTCCTATCCTCTAATCTTCTAATGATGTACAAATGAGGGGGGATGCCCCTTTTATAGATGGCCAAATCCAATGGACGGCTCAGATTGAATTACAATGAAGGGCTCAGATTGAGCCACATAAGCCCTAATCAAGATTCTTCCCTAAAAACTGCTACAAAGAGGAGTGGGGTAATAAATGAGCACAGAACGCCCACTCCCTACCGAAGTCATAATGAGTAATTAATGCCCACTATCATCTTCTAGAAGGTTCCTATCCAGAAACGCGTTCCTATTGTTCTTTTCCTTGATTGCACATTCAATGAATCTGGCCAACACAGATTCTACTTCTTAAACTGGCATGGCAGGCATGTTCTCAATCTAAAACTCCAAGACTGCAACTTCTTTTTCTTGCTTGATGGTGATTTTCCTCCTTGCCGCCACTGCATCTTGGGTTGTGCGAAGTATGCTAGAGAACATTTTCTAGGTCATTGAAGGACTTCACACTTAAGAGGAATTCCTCTACTTTGTTCTTTAGTCCATACCGCTGTCACTCTTTGACATTGAAGCTTTCTGCTCATTCCTCCTCCTTAGCCTTGAGGACCTTTTAGTGCCTGAGGATGATCTTTAACGCTTGGGCCTTCATCTTTTCCTTCATCCTAATCTTGAAGGATTTTCTTGTTTTGGACTCGACTGTTTCTTCCTTGCCACCTGCCTCCCTGAGTTGGGTGCATATTAGGTCTTTGTGGAGGAATTCCAACACTTAGCCATTTCTTCCAACATCTCCCTTCATGGTTTGGGCGCAAATGAGACATCATGGAGGAGTTTGAAACACGTAACTTTATCCCCTTCCATGGTTGTCTTTGAGACATCATGGAGGAGTTTGAAACACGTAACTTTATCCCCTTCCATGGTTGTCTTTTGTTTTCTTGCCTTAGACAAATTTCAAGCTTCCAAGTAGGGCGCATTTGAGGGGGTTGTCTTTTGTTTTTTACTTAGAAATTTTTCCATGTTCCCCCTTGGTGTTTGGGCACATTTAGCCCCTCTTGCTTCATGTTCAATGCCTTAGGAAAAATTTCATGCTACCTTGCTTCTCTTAGGGCGCATTTGAGAGGTTGAAGTTTCACTTTGGTGCCTTAGAAAAATTCTTTGGGCGCATTTGGGGGGTAGTGCTTCCATTTTGTGACTTAGAGAAATTTCTAAACCTCTTGCTTACCTTGGGCGCATTTGGGGGGGTGTACTTCCATTTTTCCATCACTTAGAAATTTTCAAGCTACCTTGATGCCTAGGGCGCATTTAGGGGGGTCAGCTTCTACTTTCAATGCCTTAGCAAAATTTCTTTCAACCCTTTCTCAACTAGGGCGCAAATGGAGGGGTCTCCTTCCATTGTTCATGCCTTAGCAAGATTTCTTTCAACTCCCCTCTGCTAGGGCGCATATGAGGGGTGGTGTTTCCATTTCCCATGACTTAGAATTTTTCTCCATCCAACTCCTTCCTGCCAAGGGCGCATTTCAGAGGTGATGCTTCCATCTTGAGGGCGCATTCTAGAGCTAGTGCTTCCATTTCCATGACTTAGAATTTTTTTACCCCAACCTACTCATCTTAGGCGCGTTTTACCCTTGGTGATTTTCATCTTGCATGCCTCAGGCATTTTGCATCTAGCGTGTTAAGGAAACCTTTAAGGGTGACCTTTTGAATACTTAGCCAACTTTGACTA
>VDFB02323656.1:0-20190 GCA_007258455.2 Sequoia sempervirens
AAAATTTGATAATAAGCAAGGAGGAAGGAGTAAAAAAAATGGGCAGAAAATTGGGGATAGAAATAAGAAAAATGAAGACTAAGGCAACAACAAACAACATAGGAATGCGGATTCTTATGGGTCAAGAGATCAAAATCAGAGAGGTAGAGGAAGATCGAGTAGAGGTTTTGGAAGAGAAACCTTCAGAGGGACTTGTTTCAAGTGTGGAGAAGAAGGTCATAGAGCATATGATTTCCCTCATGAAGAGGAAAGACCAAGAAGAAGGACTGAAAATCAGAATATATCAGCAAACATAAATGGAGAAGATGCTAAGTCTTCACACTCAAAAGAGGAAAAGGATAGAGAAGTGCTTGGGTCAAGAAGAGTCCTAATGAATGAAGGAAAAGAACCAGATCAAAGGAAGAGCTTGTTCAAGACATGATGTAAGTGTGAAGGTAAAGTTTGTAATTTTATTATTGATGGTGGTAGCATTGACAATCTTGTTTATGAAGAAATGGTAAATAAGTTGCATTTGGAAAGAAGGAACCCGCATCCATATAGGATTGCTTGGTTGCAAGATGATCGCAAAGTTCTAGGAAATGAAAAATTTCTAGTAAAATTTAAGATAGGTGATTATCATGATGATGTTTTATGTGATATAATGTCTATGGATGTTTATCACTTGTTATTGGGAAGGCCTTGGAAATTTGACAGTTGTGCAGTTCATGATGGACATGCCAATACATACTCCTTGATGAAGGATGAAATCAAACACAAGTTGAAGCCCCCGAGTAGGGAAGAAGGAAAGGTATGTAATAAAACTGGAAATTGTTTGGTTAATGGAGTTAAATAGTTAATAGAAGAGGATGGGGATGAGAATCATGATTTTCTAATGCAAGTTGTAGCAATGTTGATTGCATTCAAAAGAGGTAGATTGAAATTTTTTGGTGGAGAAAGAAGAGGTAAAATCTAATTTGTGTGAAAATGTTGTTGATGATTTATGTGAGCATGATAATATTTGTGTAAAAGAAGATATTGCAGGAATGATTACATTGGTGAATGAAGGAATTAAAGTTGTAATAAAAGAAGAAGGTGAGAAAGTGAATATTGATATGTTTGGTAAGATTCCCTTTTCATCACTGGATGATTTCCCATTTGATAAAGAGGTTTGTATGGATGATAGTTTATTGTAGGATGACAAGGAAGAATATTTTGATTGTGTTGTTGACACTGAAATGGATACAAAGGAGAGAGATGGAAAGTATGAGTATTTTGATTGTGTTACTAACAATGAATTTGCAGCTGAAAATTGATTTTCAAGAGTTATAGGAAAGGAGGAACACATGGACCAAACAGAGATTAAAAATGAATCAATTGTTACAGAAAAAAAGAGAGGAGAGGTAATGCATGAGTTTCCTTATTTTATTGAAGAAGAGAAAATTGATGATTATTGTTTTCCAAAAAATTCATAGTTCAGATTGGTGGGAGTTGGAATTTGTGAAAAGAGAAAGGAAGGGAGAAGGAATAAAAGATGAAAGAGACATCAAGTTGCAGGGACAAGTGAGAAATAAGGTTTAGGAAAATAAGGCAAAAAAGTTGGGTTCAGAATGAGCATCATATCTACAAATCTTTATGAGTCACACTCATGAAACATTTATTTCCTACCGTGGGTGTCTGGTGAGGAGCATTCATGGTATTGTCAATCCTGTATCAACAAAAAGAGGTGAATTTTGTGGAAGCATTTTTGAAATTTTAAAATAAATTAATTTTTGGCTTGGATTGAATGTTAAGGGGTGGTAAATTTTTTATTTTCAAATAATTTAATTTATCAATTAAATTTCATTTGCAACTTTGACAATTTGACTAGTGAGTGTAAAGAAAAAAATAGTTTTAAAGCATTTAATTCCAAAAGTATTCAAAACCCAATAAGAGGCATTGAGAATGGAATATTAGAGTTTTAAAACACTAAATGCTGATCCCTAAAAATTATGGAGTGGTAAATGGATGCCGAAGACTTGCCTTGTATTTTTCTTTTTTAGGAGATAAAGAAGGGGAATAAAAAAACTACATCCTATCTTTGACAAGGCTATTGTGAGTGGATTTTTATTAAGTTTTAATTATCATTTGAATTATAATTAGACATGGATTTGTGAGTTTAAATTCCTCTCTAAAATAAACATTCATAGCCCCAACAAGGTTATCTCTATAAAACCTTCCAACATAGCTCTATTTTGAGTCAGGTGTTCATAGCCCTAATAGAGATATTTGAATTATCTAATGAGTTGATTTTCTCTTTTAATATCTAATATTTTTATTATTTTGATATTTTCTTTCAATTTGCAAGAAATGAATCCTTCTATTAGGTTGTGAATTATAGTGGTAGCAAAGGAAAACCTTTAGATTTTTACCTAATACAAACATCAATTAACCCCAAAAATTTTTAAACAATTTTAAAGTATTCAAAATGTGTTATTCTTTGAAAAGCTTCATGTTATCACCCATTTAAATTACATCTTCAAGGGGCATATCAAACAAGCTAGATTTATAAAAAATCACAAACTTATACAAAAATTGACTCTTATTTCTAGAATTTAAGAAATTATGCTATTTTGGAAAGTTACGAGTTACCTCATTTAGACATTTCAAAAAAATGAATACCTCCAACAAAAACAAAAGCAAAACCAAGAAAAAACAAGGAAAATTCAAAAGAAACTATACAAATATTTACATAAATTTAAAAAGGATTACTAAAGGTTCAATCTTGGAAATAGTGTTCTAGGAACTAATTGTTCATAGGTAAAGGAACATCCTCACCTATTAAGGTCTTCAGTCTATAGGTACTATTTCCTAGGATTTCAATAATATGAAATGGACCAATCTAGAGCTTATAAAATATACCATGCTCACCTCTTTTCTCATGAGATTTTCCAACCACAAGACTAAATATGAGATCCTAAGTTCTTTCACTTTTTCCCTCTTATCAAACCAAAATTTAACAATTGACTGATACTTGGCAAAGAGATCAATGAATTTGTTTCTATTTTTTCAAGGTGTAAAATTTGTAGTACTCTGGCTTCTAACTTTTCATCTAAGCCAAGGTATTCTTGAGTAAACTACCATGTTGGAATTTTTAGGTTGATGGGAAGAATAGGGTCTGTGTCATACACTAAATGATAGGGATAATTCCCTAATGCTGATTTTACCCTAGTCCTTATCTACCCATAGAGAAAATTTACAAGGGTATGCCATTCCTTGGGGTTATTTTCAACCAATTTATTAATTATATCCAATAGGTTCTTTTTAGTAAATTTAGCTAATCTATTTTATTGTGGATAATAATTAGAGGAAAGTTTTAAAATTATACCATATTCAAAGGCCCGGTTAGAAAAAATTAAGGGTGATAAGTTAGGGCCATTGTCACATACGAGAGAATATGAAACTCCAAACTGTTTGATAATGTTATCTTCAAGAAATTTGATGATGGTTTTAGTATTTCACACTTTCTACAAGTTGACTTTGTCTATCTTGTACAATAGTCAATCACGGATAAAACATACCTATGTCTAGATGATGAGGGTGGATTATTTTTTCCAATGAATTCTAACCCTCACTATGTAAAATGATACATCTCCATAGTAGTTTTCAATGATTAGGTAACATATTTCCCTTTTGTTGAAGAAAATTGGAAAGTATCATAAAACTTTGTGTGTTTCAATGTATATTTGAAAATGGTTAGTAATATCTAGTTCTTAGGATTTGATGTGTAGTGGCCAAGTGTGATCCATGATTTGTTTTGAATTTTTCATGAAGCTCTTTGAGAACTTTATCTACTTCAAAGTGATTTAAACATATCATATAGATTCCTTCTCAATTCTTCTTAATGAATACCCCTCATTTAGTCATATAATTATGATATTTCAATCTTAGAGCTCTTCTTTGTGAAGCCTTCAGACTTGGAGGATATTATTTTTTTATCAAATTATTAATGATATGTGTACCATGTTGGTGTTTTTTCCAGCACACCCTTGGAAATCTCTAAAGGGTAGCCAACCCTTATGATCAAGAATCCTCAAGGTGGATGGCCAACATGACGAGCAAGGACTCTAAGGACTTTACTCCTTCACTTTAAGCTTTGTGAGACCTAGGAGGGTGTTCCTTATTGTGTTCGTTATGATCTATTTGATGGAGAAAAATTCTATGCACAAATTTGTTCCTACTATTTACAAATGAACGTAATTCACCAAATATTTGGCTGACCTTTTAGCAAATAACTATCAATCTACAAGGAACGGGGAGATATTTCAAGTTCATGTTTCATAATTGAAATATTTTCAAATGAGTTTTGTTCTCATTTTGGATCCACAGTCAGGCATATCACCAATTCATTTAGTTGTAAGAAATCTTAAAAATTAGACTAGTGCTTTCATCAATTGGGTATACAGGGTCAAATATGCAACAAACAGTAATATACAAACTATTTAATTCAGATAATGGTGGACTATTTTCACAGTGCTTTGCAATATGAAAACTCACAGTATCCAAAATGTAACTTCTCATAAGATCCTATTCAAATTATCACAAATTTATGACCCTCTTCAAGAATTTAATTAACTCGTTGAGTCAAAGCCAAAATTAGGACATACATTCAATTGCACATTTGAAGATAAACGAGAATACCCTTGATATTTTCATTTATAACTTGCAAAAATTTACAAAAGGAGAGTATGCATTCTAGAGATAAGATTTTTTTCGATATCTGTAGTTCATATAAAACTAATTTAAGACTACTACATACTTGGTCTATACCCAAGACAATTCTACTGTTCTATTCATTAATCTTCCTACAGTATATCTTTCCTGTACTTAACTTCTACCCAGACCATTTACTAGACTCAAAATCAAACCTTATGTAATGAGCCTTGAAAGTCCTTTTATAAACTAACGAAGAAACAAGCATTAGACTAATTACAGTTACATTTCAAAAATATTTCATTTCAGCCCAAATTTCAAATTTCATTTCATAAATTCCTTGAACGGTTGCCAGTAATCATTTGTTGAACAGGGAAAAGAAAATTCATAACCACCACCAAAGAGGTAGGTCGATGCCACCAAAAATTACCTTTAACCACCAACTAAGCACTACATTCCACACCCATGCCAAATAAAAGTCTTCATAATATTAGCTCCAGGAATCCACAGTTAGCATGAAGACAAAAAACCACAGTATGCAAAGAATGCAAGAACAACCATCACATTAATATCTATATCACAACAAAATTTAAAACCCAAACACCACCTCCATCACCCAAAACCAGAACAAGCACTAACACCAGAGCCTTGGTACACACACCCACTTTGTGTCTTTGCGGAGGCAAGAGGAGAGACCACCTCCCTTTCTTCATCTTTATCCTTACCATCCATAGAGTAATCACACCCACTCAAAGTCTTTACAAAAACGGGGGGAACTAATATTACTTCCACCCTTGGGGATTCCAATTGATTCAAGATCATGAGGTATCGTAGTAACCTAAATCTGTTTTAGTCTCACTATCCGAGGGGCTATCAGTAATGACAATAGGGGAGTTTTGTCATCCAAAAGAAACTCAACCATATCTTACCTTTCTTCACATTCCTCTTACAAATCCTACAAGCTCCTTACCTTTAGCCTCCATTATTTCTATGGTCACAACTCAACTTCTCAACCTATGACTGCTTCTAGTAGCAACTGGTGTAAAATTCTCACCACAAACCTTCTCCTTCCCTTATTCCTTCAAAGTTGAAGTAGCTTTGGGTACGTTCTGTTCATATTTTGGAACATCACTGTGATATTTTTGTACATTGAACCTCGTGGACCTCTACACCAATGAGATAGAAGTGGCAGGCTTACTCATCTTTGAAAATGTAGCTCCATGAACACAGAGCAGACCTCCAACAAACTCAAAAATTTGCACTCTCAATTACAATGGTGAAAAAAAAGGCCATCAACTTTCATTTAATAAGAAAATTAGGAGTGCTAGTCATCAATGCTTGGTGAAAGTTGCATGAGTGAGTAAGCGATCAACCACTGGTGTCCACATCTCCACCGTTAATTAGCCAAGTACATGAAAATACGTGTATCATTCTCAATGATGACAAAAAATTAATTTCTCACACGCACCAAAATCAAATTGATCACTCCTGTAGAGCTTATGTTATTAAGGCTCTCTCTTTGCATTCATATTTTCTGGTTTTGAATGTTAGCTGTTGATTTCCTGTTGAGATGGAAAATCCAATAGCCTAGATTGAGTCAAATCAGGTTTGAAATCCTGAAACCGTAGCTTGCCAATTTTTGGCTAATGAAACAAGGTTGACTGGGAGCCACATCATTTCATCCATGGGCTCTACCATACTCTTCACAGCGGTCGAGGAATCCACACATCCTTCAATCGCGTACCTCACAAGTTTCCAGTGGGAATTAATTAAATGTTGCAAGGCGTGCGATGGATGACCAATATTTAACTCACTCTACATAACAACCGTTGATCTCTAAACCACCAATCGTCAGGTGCTTGGACAAGGATCAGGCCCCACCATGGAAAGGAAATGCGTCAAAAAATTGCATACATCACACATCTTCTGATGACCATTCTTTAATGCCTATGAGGTGTGTGATCAATGGTCGGGATCTAATCTTCAAATACAATGGGTGGGATTTCCGCACATGCCAAAAAGTTAGTTTTAAGACGGGGCCATGACTAGGTCAACAAGATTTTTGACCCTCAGGAAAAAGACTTATAACATAAGTCTTATGCTAAAATATTTTTCTCAACCCTGGGATAATCATAAAATGGTAGAGGGCATAAGGTGATAGGAAAACCTAGATAAAGAGGGTCGGTGAGAATACGCATTCAAAGGCTTAAGTAATAACTTAAGCAACCGGTGACCAAGAAAAATAGGTCAATGAAAGATTAAAATGCCAAAGGGTTTTAGATAAAACCAATAAGGTAAGGGTTTCTATGTCACACCCCTAATCCATCATTAGGAACAAAGGTTCACAATCATGATCCTAGTCATGATTTTCTCAAAATTTTGCAAGAATTTTGGAAGCTCTATCATACCAATCATCCTTGGAAAATACATCAACAACATATTGATGGCTTGTGAGTTGAGGATCAATTTCATCTATGGTATGTGTTAATGCATGACCTCTCACAAGTTTCATATGAGTAATCTCCAAATCAAACTCTTGTAGGATTGTGATCAATTTAACTCTTCTTTCTCCTGATTCACTTTGCATCAAAAGCATTTTTAATGTAGAATCTAGTAAAATTGTGATCACTTGATTCCTCAATATGTAGTGTATGAATTTATTCACAAATTTTAAAAGATATAAATATTATTTCTCTATATTCAAGTATCTTAATTTAGAATCGTTAAAGGGTGCACTGATGAATACAATAGTATTTTCTTCTTGAACTACTAATTTTTTTGAGTGAGGACAGTCACATAGGTATGCTTTGATGTAAAATAATAGATATAGAAAGGTTTTATATAATTTGGGATAGTTAACACAAAAGCATCAAATATTTCTTTCTTAATGTCTCCAAAATTATCTTTAGCTTCGAGAATCCATTCTATTCTAGTGTCTTTCTTCAACATGGCATTCAAACGATAGACAATTTCAATAAATCCTTTGATAATTTTTTGGACGGAGTTGATCTTACCAAAATAGGAATTTAACTCCTTGCTTGTTGGTAATTTCAATTTTATGATTGCACTAACCCTATATGGATCAATAGTGATTCCATTTTTAGAGATGGCATGGCCTAACAATTTCTTTTTTGTAATTGTAGACCATTTTTATTTAAAAAATACTTGGTATTAATTAAATAAATTTTTGAGTCTTAGGTTTAATACAAGGAAAAAAAAAGATTTTAATGCTTTCATTATTTCAAGCTTGGTTAAATTTTTTGTCTTAAAAAATTTAAAAAGGAAAAATAAAAGACCAAAGATTTAAAAGCTCCACACTATTTTAAAAGGGAAAATTTAAAATTTTCCATGCCAAAATAAGGCAGCGCATGAAGTAAAACAAAAGAATCGCTGAAAATCACATTGAAAAAGAAAAGGTTGTTGAAACTCTTGTTTAGGCATTGAAACGGAGAAAGGAAAAAGCTTCATATGAAAGGCTAGGGTTCCATTTTTTGCTGAAGACAAGGAGTTTTAAGAAGTTTGCATGAAGATCAAGAGATTTCGTTCATATCTTGTCATGAAGAACATAAGACAAGAGGTTGGTACTAATTATAAGCTCTTGAATCACAACCAACCATGTAAACTTGAAGATTTGGGGCTCATATTGACAAGTACACTCAAAAAATCATTTATTTCTTGATTTTAAACTCTCATTAATTTCTTTTTAATGCATACACAATAGGATTTGTGTTTATCTTTTTCTATTTTCATGAGAAAAAAACAAAGAAACTTGAAAACAAGAGATAATAGGCATGATAAAGTCAAAACCCTACTCAAAATTGTAGTATGTGGAGGAAAATGTGTCTCCCTCAAGGGCTGAGCCCACCATATTGCCCTCCTTTCAATTTTTAGAGGAATGGAACCTTTATGTTCTTAGGTTTTTACCCATCATATTTGTAAAATTTAAGAAACCCTAAATGAACATTCATCATTCAAGAAAAAGACTACCTAGGTTTTGGTGTAAATCCTTCAAAGGCAAGGGTATCTCAGATTTTTGAAGCAAAAACCCTTTACATAGAAGATTATAGTGACAACCCTAGTGTTAAAGAGCATTGAAAATAAAGAGCTTTTGTTGAATATGATTGCAAATCACAAGACTTTAGGTTGCAAGTAATAAACACTATATGCCATTCCTTGGTAGATATGGTGATGATGAGCAAGATTTGTATAAGTAAAGGGTAGATTTCAAGGAAAATTCAACCTCATATGAAGTTTAAGTCAATGCAAACCAAGAAGAGAGTTATAGGAAATAAGTGGAGATCCATTGATCATATTAAAGATGCATCTACCAAGAGATATCCATGCAAGTTTGAGTGCAAAGGGGTAGTGACCACATCAAATGCATGACATAAAAGTTGAATGAAAGACCAACAAGGCAGAGTGAGAAAAAAATTAGAAAGGGAAATAGCATGAGATTAATGCATTTTATGGTTGTCATAAAATACTTGTAACTGTGTAATGCAATGATTGTCTTGACCTCTTTAAAATGGAGAAAAATTAAAGATAGAAAGAGGATAGGCATAAATGATAATGAGCAACATTAAAGGATATTTCATTGCACAAGAAAGAGGGCAGTCATAAATGATAATGAGCAGCACTAAAAGGAGCTTACATTGCACAAGAAAGAGGACAGTCATAAATAATAATGAGTAGCATTACAAGGAGCTTCTATTGCACAAGAAAGAGGAAAATCATAAATGATAATGAGGTGAATTAAAAGGAGCTTTCATTGCACAATAAAGAGGACAATCATAAATGATAATGAGCAATATTAAAAGGAGCTTCCATTGCACAAGAAAGAGGAAAATCCATATGCAAGTAAAAACCCTTATGATTGTCAAAAGAATGATAGTAATACTATGCATAAAGGACATCAACCTCTTATAAAAAGCAGTCACAAAGCTAAGGCATTTAATAGCATGTGGAAATCCTAGTTCATCAAATGACAAACCATGCAAAGAGCCACAATTATGAGGATTCTTGAAACACCAAAACTTACATATAGTCAAGAATTAATAGAGGACATAGAAGGCATAACAAAAAGAAAAACAAATAGGACAGTCAAAATTTAATAAGGACAACCAAAAGTCTTCATTATTATACTTTTCTTATCATGGTTTTCAGTCAAAAGTCATTTATTACTTTTCTCTTTAGCTCAGTAATGAAACCCTCATGAGTCACCTAATGACAAGTTGACAAGTCTAAAGGGCAACAACCTCATAAAATTCAAGTGACAGTGGACTAAATAAGCAGAAATCAACTATATGACAATGTTAAAAGGGATAAGTCATTACTACAACTAGATGAAGCATGGAGAGATAGTCAAATATAAAAAGGACCTAACTGAGGACAGTCATGTATGAGCACAATAATTTCAAACACAATCCATTGAAGGAGGTTTAAATGCTAGGTTCTCTTCCATTATAATGAGGTCAGGAAAGACATTTATTTGTATAAAGGGAAGCAAAGCAAAAAAAAGTTGTCATCAACATGTAGGGATAGTCCTTTTAGGATGGAAAGAGACAAATGCATTCTTAAATGCAATCCACCAAAAGGAAAGGTTTAATATAAACCAGAGAAGACTTACTATAAATATAGTGAATAAAATAATTAAAAGCACAAGTGGAAACATGGGATCACATTGGTTTTCTTGTAGTTATTGCACTATCAAGTCAAAGGGTAGTCCTATATCTCTATTTGTCATATACTAGTTCAAGGATTCAAAAGAAATACATATATATTATCATGCAAAGGAGCTTCACAAGTTAACTACCTATTCATGCTAATTTTTGGTGCACTTACAAGTAGTTTAAGCCTATTTTAGAAGACCATATGGTCATAACTTGAGTTAAGAGGAGTTTGGGGGTAAAATCATGTATTTTGAGGCAATTTGGAGCCCTAAAATAGAGGCTTTTTTTCCTTGTACGCCCAACAACTAAAAGTTTCATGCAAATTGATTGATGACATCAGTTCCAATCAATTTCATGTTTTTTAAGAAGAACAATTTAAGTTGAGTTGGAGCACACTTCAAGGAGCATGCGGGAATCTGGAAGTCAAAGAGATCAAGTGATAGATTTCATCAACAAAGTTTGCATGATTCTGCTTTTCCAACTCACTTCCAATTCAAAATCATGCAAACTCAACATCTTCCCCAAGGTTCAACTTCAATTATCTTGAAGATGTCTTTTATAAGACCAAGCTTTCAAATATTTTTAGAGCAATTCTTTCTATGCTTTCTTTTTTCCTTATGCAAAAGAAAGAGATTGTAACTCAATTTTGAGATAGTTTCAATATGGAGCAGAAGATTTTATGTATTTTTTCAATATTATTAAAGATTGTACAAGAAAAACTCCTTTTTTATCAATAAAGGGGGCAAGTTTACCTTCTCAAAATTCATGTATGAAGTAACATCGTGAATGATTTGAGGTAATTTTTATGATTTCAGTATTGAATCCTTGAGTTAGGTCTCATTTACAATCATTTTTCATGCAAGAATATAAAAAATTATGTAGGTCATAGGTTGTGTGATTTGTTTTTAGAGTTTGTAGTTGTGAAAGCACATTGTTTTCCTGCAACAAAACTTGAAACATAACCTCCCCTTGAAACACTTTTGTATAATTTGGTCAAAAATTAAGTTGTGCATAAGGTTAAGCTGAGTTTTTGAAAGTAATTATGAGTTAGAATAGAAAGTACCAAGTCTTTTCATCATTGGCGCATCACCTCCTAGGTCCAATTTATCTAATTTTTAGTTTTCCTATCCTTTTTCCTATCAAACCAACAAGCTTTTAGGAGGTCCATCAAGGAAACCAACCCACTCTAGAGGTTCATCTTCGCCATAGGAAACCCATAGCTTGAAGATGATCCCATGTTTCATAGGATAGCTAAGTTTCACACTTAGCTAAGGGTGTTATCCTCATGAAAATAATAACACCGAACATACATTTATTAGGGTTTAAGGATATGCCATGTTATTGGCATCTATGTGATACTTTTATCAAATCTACAATATGGTTCTCTTCATTCTTGGAGAACACTATTAAATCATCCATGTATATTATTATGCATTTTTCAACCAAGTCCTTGAATTCTATATACATGGCTCTTTGAAATGTTGCAACCAAATTTATTAATCCAAACAACATTCTTCTATAGGCAAATATTCCTCACTTCATGGTGAATGTTTTCTTTAACCTATCTTCACTATCAACCATGACTTAGTTATACCCTAAAAATCCATCTAGAAAAGACAACATTTGTGACCCATTTATGATTTTTAATAATTCATCCAGTGATGGAAAAGGATAATTATCTTTCTCTAAGGCTCTATTTAAATTGATGAAATCAACACATAGCCTTATATCTCCATTCTCCTTTTTTACAGGGACTAAATTGGTCACCTAGGTTGAATTTCTTATAGGAAAGATGATTCTAGCTAAAATCAACTTCACTTTTTAGAATATTAATGGTTCCAATAGTGCATTTACAAGGCTTTGTTATTTTCTAGAAGGTTTTACTCCCATTTTTAATGGAATGGTATGTGTTATAATTGATGTATCATATATCTTAAAATATCCTAACTCCATGCTATGCCATGATGATAATATTTAAGAGCCCTAGACATTCCCTCTCAATCTTCTATAATACAAACCTTTTCAATTAGAACATTTTTTTATCACCTTCATCGTCTAGGTTAAAGGGTTTATATTTTCATCCTTCAGTCTTCGAGATATTTTTCTATTTTCTCATCTGATCAATATCAAATAACCTTGAACTAATTCAATCATCCATTTAGGAATGGAATTAGTCTTTAAGTTAATGATGTTGTCTTCTTCTACCTCTATCTCTTCTCTTTCATCAATCACTTGCACTTCAAACACACCAGTGTTTGTGATGAAATCAAGAATATTTTTCCCATCTTCAAAGACTTGGAAATTAGTCACATTATTAATACTAATGGAATTGATACTAAACTAAAAATATTTTCAATATAGACAAATTTAAAGGCTCTGATGTGTTAGTTGTAGTAGCCAATACATCTACTCATTGATTGAACTTCCTTGGTATGTGTTGAATGTTGAAAGCATCAAAACTTTCAATGAGGTCCCATACATGATTTCCATAACTAGACAATTTCTTGTAATGACACATGTATATGTTTATAACTTATTTAACCACAAGTTTTTAATCTCCTTAAACTTTTAACATCTTGACTTTCTTCTTTAAAGAAAGAAATAATCTGTGAATGAAAGATTCATATTTTGGCACATTATTTTTACAATTAAACTATAATCTATATGTAGCAAGGAAATATTTATCTTGATTATTAATCAATTCAACTCTAATTCCATCTCCTTGATTTGACTTTGATCCATCAAACTTTAAAGTCCACATTTGATTATTTTCTTCTCTTCATATTTTTATCTTTGAATCAACTTGAGAAGAAAAAAAATAGAAAAATTATTTGAAGAATTTGTATTTCTTTCACTTCTACTAGATTTGTCTCTTCCATATTTTCATTATTCTTTTCAACAAGCAGTTGAATAAAATAATTGGCTTCTTTAGATTGCTTATTTTCACTGGACATATCTTTGATAAGCATATTCTCTACTTCTACAAGTCCATACTTCTTTGTAGAGGGAATCATTTTTTTTATTAATAATAGTGAGGCATAATGCATAATTAGATTCAGAGTGTGCAACATTATGATATATGCACCATCCTTTCAATAATATATTTTCTAATATTATCTCATCATCTCGTTATCTTTTTTTTTTGAAATAAACTTTTGGAAGCTCTCCAAAAATCCTTCTTCATCATTTGAGGAAGAGCAATAATTTGATTCGAATGTTACATCATAACTAGGGGTGATCTTAATATAAACTATAACACATAAATATTTCTTCACCTTGATGCCCCCATGAGTTACATCCATACACTCTCAGTTCAAATTTAGAGTAAAGAACTTTGTTATTTTGATTATACTCTATGATTAGTTGTTTCATCCTCAACTCCTTATCAATTCTAATTTTATCAGGGATCCCTCTCCAAGGCAACAATGTGTGATAAAATTCAATATCCATGTATCCATTTAGATTCTTTGACCAATCTCTACTCAATAACATTTCATAATCTTCAAGGATATCAACTACTTAAATGTCAATATAGTTTTGTACTTTGGGATCAAATGCTAATTGCATTTGAATATTTGTTAATTCTCTAATAATATTGACTTCATTTTTATTTAATTGAGTGACCTTTTTAGAGGACTTGGCTAGGGAAAATCCTAACATCTAACACATAGACAAAGGCATAACATTAATTGATGCACCAGAATATACTAAGCAATTATGCAAGTTTTTTCCAAAAATTCTTAGGGTTAGCAAGGAAGGTGGAGACTCAATTTTTTCTTTGTACAATACCACTTGAGCATCTTGTCATGCCCTAATTTTAACCCAAAGAGAAAAAAACACAACCAACAATTTTTTTTCTCATAAAATCCACTAAAGAAATCTACCATGCATAACATAGTGACAAAATTGTGCACCAGATGATGTTGCTAGTGAAAACTCATCATAAGCAGGCCACTTGAGAGTGGGGTAATAGGATAAGTGAAAATGGAGTGTGATTTCCTTCCCACACCCCTAAAAAATGGTGGATTAACCTAGTTAGGTATAGGTATCTCTAAGAACACTTTCATGAGGACCTTGATCTTGGGTAAAACCCTCGTCAAGTTCACTATGTGGAAGTGATGAAGTAATGCCACACTAGCACCACCAAGGCCCTACACTACCAACTTAAATAAATTTCATCTAAGATCTAAATTTTGGTTATTATATTCTAACTTGTATGGAAAGTAATAATTAACTAAATGATACCTTGTGGATGGTTGGGGGCATCTCTCCACATCAAGGATGTGGAGAGACCGCAACTATCAGTGTTATGGCTGTGGCAAGGAAAATGTGGCTTAGGTGGAAGGATGGTTGGTCATTTGATCGAAGGTTGGGTGTGGTTGTTGCCACGCTGGTGTTCATAGCACATACAAGGCACCGAAGTTAGGCCGACATGTAAGCTAGCTAGGAAGCGTGTAAAGCAGGTGATGTTACAATGATGGTGTGGGATGGGTGAGGTGGGCATCAGTACGACAAACCTGGTCTCATCGTCAATACTATGATGTTAAAGCAAGTTGATTTACAAAGCTCGCAATGTGGATGTTTGTGCCTTCATTTTGATCTCATCTTTGGGAGTTGATGAAAGGACAAGATCGTGCAAAATGGAGGATAAAATGGGTTGGTGGGGTGGTTCATGGCACGACAGGTATAACAACTAACACTTCCATTTATAATTGAAGTGACCTCCACCTCCATCGAATTTCTATAATTTTCTTGTTTGGCATTTCATTCTACATCTTTGGCATGCGTGATATTGGTGAGGGTTTTGTTTCTGCTAACAATGGGAGAGAGATAAAATTTCATGGTCAAGATGTCAGCCAAAAATCTAACCAATATTGGGGCCGACACCCCAATTCAACTAGAAAACTCAGTTAGGGAAATGGTGTTTCACGGGGAAGTGATGGAGCAGTGGCTAAAGAGGATTATGAAGAAATACAACCCACTCATCTTGGCTGCGATGAAAATGGTGTTAGGCAAAGGTTTCATTTTGAACAGTGAAACCAAATGGGTTGGGACTCATATAATGTCCAGATTCCTAGTAGTCTTGTTGGAGATTCAAATGAAAAAGAAGGATGCAAAGGCATTGATTCGATGGCTCTTTATGTCCGAGAGGCTGGTGGGTTTGGAAGAATTCCTCACTATTGCTATTTCCAAGATAGGTGTGCCACGATCTAGAGATTTCCCAATCTTCTACAAGCTTGGGGAGGTGGTGAAGTACTACCCCTTTATTCTCGACTTGAAGGGATGGCTCTGGTGGAGCATAAACAAGTTGTTGTGATGGGGGTGGATTATCTATTGCGGGTGTTCAATATTGAACACTCCTTCGGTCGATTTGTGGTTCCAAATTTCCAAGTGTTTGTTGTTACCAATGGGTTTATGGAGTGACAAGGTTATGGTATTTACTATTGTTCTATGTAATTACAGCTTGGATGATAGTTAGTTTTAGGTGATAGGCTCTCAAATGGTGGTTTTTTGAAAAAAATTGCCCACATTTTGCATATTGGTACTCGATCCTGCGTGGTCTATATCAGGGTAGGTTTGTTGGCTAGTCTTGAGTGGTGCTTGGCTCTGTCATGATGAAGGCTTTGTAATCTTTTTTGATATATTAATAAAATATAATATCTTATGCATAATTTTTTTTTTAACTAAATGATACAATAAAAAAATTAACATGTAAACCCAATGCATATCATCGTGCACTTAACCAAAGTTTAGGAAACAAAAAATACTCTTAAATAGCTCAAAAAAATTTAGTCTACAACCTTACAATAAATTTAAAAAATTCTTAAATCAAATCTGACCCAAGTTGATTTAATTCCTAATTTAACGATAATATAAATTTCCTAACATTCAACTTAATCAAGTTTGATCATTAATTAAACCCGTTATTCCAATCTTTGACTAAATTTTAAACTATCTTTCAAATTAAACATTTGTCTAAGGTTCTCCAAAGGAACCATTAAATAATCTTCTCCAAATAATTCACTTAGTTTCCTAAGGTTTAAAGAAAATAATTAATTTTTTAAAAGTTGAACTATACAATTGGTCAAAAATTAAATTAATCTAATTCTTATAGTTTAAACTACACAATAAAAAATAATTAAATTTAATCAAAATTATCTATAGTTTAAACTATACAATCAACAATAATTAAAATTAATCAAATTCTCTATAGTTGGACTATACAATTGATGATAAATATTAATCTTAAGGGTTTAAAATGCATTAAGCTACAAATCACGCCCCTATTTTTTGGGAAACACAATTTGACCTAATTTTATCTTAAAAAAAAACCCTCTTAAGACCTCACAAGAATTTGAAAGAAAATCTCTTCAAGGTCATACAATAAGTAATTTTTTATGTTATTTTATCATTGTAGTTTTCCCTATTTTAAATTATTTTTTAAAACATAGCAAAATATCACACACACACACACACACACACGCGCGCGCACATATACTATGCCAAATCAAATGAGTTAACAAGTCGGCACAACCACCCCATTCCCACAGGTCATGGCCCCATCCCCACAATAAAGGGGTTGTGGGGAGGTCATGGCCTCCCCATTCCCCATAGGCTGAATGGGTGGGCCACACACCCCATCCCCTATCATGATAGGGATAGGGCTTTGGTACTCCCCTACATAGCGATTGGGTATTCACTCAACATTTATTTTTTTAAACATTATTTCATTGTTATTTTTATATTTATAAATTAAAAAAACTATATATATATATATATATATTTAAAATCATCTTAATGCTAATAAAAATTCAAAGAATACAATTTAACATTATGCCCAAATATATATATATATATATATTCTTGTAAATATTAAATAATTAGCCAAATATTTAAATGAACTAAAGAGAGTATGAATAATATAAAATTATCTCGCAATAACATGTAATAGAAAGAAGGAATCACTAAAACAAAAAAAAGCAAAAAAATCTTTATTTTCTTCACACAAATAATACGAGGAACATACATTAAAATATTACAATATTTTTCACAATGAATCTTAAAACAAAATTAATAAATTACAAGGACCTTTTAAAGGTCTTCCACTACCACATTTTCCTTTAACTTATTACAACATTGAAACTAATGATTCCATTTCCACCATTCAGCTTTCTCTCCAAAGTTCTCCACACAAGCATAATCAAATAAATTATCTAATGGCCATGGGATGCTTACCTTCTAACCATTGAACTACACATAGGCCACCCCCAAGCTAGGAAACCTCCATAGAAACTAGTTTACACACAAGAACTCACATACACTTGCAAGAACAATGACCTGCCTTCAAAATATCAAACACATGAACACACCAACCAAGGATTTTCACATACATAGAATCCTAAATGAGATTCACTAGGGGGGAGAGTGGAATACTCTCCAAATAGGAAGACACACAATACTTCTCAATAAACCTTTTTCACCAAAAAAACACCTTTCAGCTTCCAAATATCTCATTCAACACAAATCACAAAGCCACAATATCATATGGATACTCATACCCTAAAATCCTCTTCTTTTTGAAGGAGGAGAAAGGATTCCTAAGGAGGTTCCTAACCCTCTCAACCCATACACTAAGGATGCTCTTGTCGTCAGAGTTATCTTGTCCTTGACAACCCCATCTATTGCAACACATAAACATTAATACACAAATCAAAACTTAAAATACAAAACCCACATACATTAAGCATAAGAAATAAAATCCATGAAGGCCTACCTTCTCAACCTTTCCAAATGGTTAGATTGAGTTGAGGATGAGCCCAAATCCAACTGGATTTCTTCAAATTCCTTCCCCAAATCCAAACAAAGAATAACTCCATAACATAAATAGGTGAAAAGACTCCAAAATGAAGAACCCTTTCCTAATTCTCAAATGGGAGATAAATAGGAATCCCCAATTTGAATTCCTTGATTGAGGGAGTGACACTTGTCACTCTCTCATTCCTCCCTCAAGTATATTCCCCCACAAGTTCTCACATATGTGTGAGACTTTGGGAGATGGGAAGTGTGCTTGCACACTAAACCGACTAAAGCCTTACAAGGTGGCTCACACATGTGATAGCCTTGTTGGTTTTTCCTAAGTTTATTAATGAATTTTAGAGAGTGAGTTTGAAAAGTGGAAAGTCACTTTTCCAAGGCTCCTCTTTTCATTTTCATCATTACTTGAAAATGACATTTTATAAGGGTCACATCTTCACCCAAGTCTAAAATGAGGCTTAAAAAAGACACCTAACCCATAGGTATTCAACCTAGGGCACTAAAAAAGATGAAAAAATTTAAAATAAATATTTTTTTAAACCATTTAAAAAACCCTAAAAGAATGCATCCAAAATTTACCACATAGGAACACCAGCACACATCCTAGTGGTCACATGACATTAATAAAAATTACAAAAAAATATTCACAAAAATATTAAAACTAAAATACATCACAAATAAGACTATAACCCATCCAAATGGACTATGGTATTGATTTCACATTTGATCACATTGGGCTTTCGAGAGATCTCCAATTTCTATGGCTCATGGAAACTAAACCTACACACTCAATTTACCGGTTAATTTGTTCAAATAAAATATATAGCCTAAGCAACTAAATTGAACACACACACATTCACATGTCCACTCACAATTCAATTCCCATAATAAATTAAATGAAATATCACTACTATGCAAGTTAATCTATTTTCCAATCAAACCTAATTCTCAAGATTTATATCCATCTCATTTTTGTAATGCAGCTTTATTAGACAATTACAACAAAATCACTTAATCTTATTAGATTTTTAATTATTAAAGAATTTCATTTCATTGAAATTATCCTATCATCACAATCTTGATTTTCACCTTTAAGCATATAGAATTGAAAAATAATATTTAACTACTCTACACATGCATTACAATCAAAATCAAGATCTAGTTGTAGTGCCCTGTATCGATCGTTCTAGAAATTTGTGTAAGTATTTATTCATGATTTTGTGATTCATTGTGTTTCGTTTTATTTCAATGAATAGTTAATTTGCTTGATAATTAGATAAATATCATTCAATGTATGTGTTGTCTAATTGATACTCGTTTATATAGGAATATATAAATATAAATGTTTATCAATATATTGTTGTACTCTAACCTATTACTTTGATAATAACATTTTGTTTAACAAATAGATATATATATATATATATATATATATATATATATATATATACATATATATATACATATATGTGTATGTGTATGTATTATGTTTAAGTTAAAGATTATTTTAATTATTATAAAAAACAAAAGAGAGAAGCTATTTTGTAAAAATAAATAAATAAATAAATAAAAACCTTATCACTATAATATATATATAGATATTTGAGATGATATTTATGAAGGACATTATTTCTTGAATCGGTGGGTAACCGAGTGTATCGAGAGACGTGAAATAAATAGAGATGGTCCATGGAGGATATCTCATATATGTATTGTGTGTGTGTGTGTGTGGCGATATTTATGAAGGACATTATTTCTTGAATCGGTGGGTAACCGAGTGTATCGAGAGACGTGAAATAAATAGAGATGGTCCATGGAGGATATCTCATCATACCATTCCTTAATCACCTGTTAAAAAAAAAAGGTTGGTTAATTTGCATTGAACCACGATAATGACCTTGGTCACTGAGTGAGAATTGATATGGGAAATGCAATTAAGATCTTTTATTTAATTATTATTATAATAAAAGAAAAAAATATTATTATTACTAAATAATATTATAATTAATAAGAACATTACAAGCTCTTTATTTCATTT
>VDFB02323657.1:0-34037 GCA_007258455.2 Sequoia sempervirens
CAAAAGATGCCCAAGATGCCCAAGCACGAGTGCAAGCACAAGCGCAGTACTTTGCACAACAAGCAGCCCAACAACTCGCATATCAGAAAGCGTTAGAGCAATACCAAGAGCAACAAGAAGCAGCCCAACAAGCCCTAGCTGACCAACAACAAGCATTGTTGGACCAACAACATCAAGCACAACAACAAGCTCTATTAGCGCAACAACAACAAGATCAACAACAAGCGTTGTTGAAAGCATACATGGCACAACAAGCAAACATTCCACCCATTCAAACACCCACTCCACCCCCCCAGAACACCTTCATTCCACCTCCTGATCCACAATTGGATGTCACCGCACAAATAAAATTTTTGTCACAACAAGTGCTTGACCTTCAATCAGGAAGGACACCAAAACCACAAAAAAAACCTATGCCCTTATCCATTTGATAGGAGCGTAGAAATGAAACCGTTCCCAAAAGGGTTTGAGATCCCTAAATTTGACAAATATCGCGAAACAGGTAACCCTGAAGATCACATCAGGGAATTCCAAGTACATTGCATGGAGGTGGCTTACGACGAAACGTACTTGATGAGATTATTCCCAAGAAGCTTGGCTGGAAATGCTATTGATTGGTTTTCTCGACTTTCGGGAATCAAAAAATTCCAGGAAATCATAGATGCCTTCATACATAATTATTCCTTCAACACTCCCATGGAGGTTAGCTTACAAGAATTATCATCTCTCAAACAAGGAAAAAATGAATCATTCGGTGCTTTCTTACAACGATGGCGATCCAAAGCTAATCAAAGCAAGTGGTCCATGCCTGAAGAGCAACAAGTGGGAACTATCATTGTGAATCTTGATGGGCCCTTGGCCTTCCACCTCAAAGTGCAAAACATCACCACTTATGACCAATTGATCCCTAGGGCGCTCAATATCGAACGAGCCCTTGCCACACAGGGAGAAACTTCATCATATCAAGAAGGCCGCTCATCATCCAATTATCATGACAAACCACGAACATGGGCAAAGAATCGTAATGTAACCAATGATGGTGATGTTGACGCCAAAGTTGTCATTAGTGCCCCACGGAAGAACAATCCACCATCCCAACAACAACAACACCAAAATACCAATCAAAGCAATCGACAAGTCAATACTGTGGTCCAACCATCCCATAACCAAAACACAAACAGCATTGATAATCAGGGAAGACCACAGCGAAACAAGTTCTTCCCCAAACGAAAATACACACTCCTTGGGGAACCTGCTGAAGCAATCATGAAAAGATTGGTAGATGAAAAATTGATAACGGTCCCTACACGTAATAATTATCAAGAACCATCGGTCAAGCCACCATGGTATAATGAGAATTATCTTTGCGACTTCCACAAACTCAAGGGACACACGACAAACAACTGCATGAGGCTCAAAAATCTAATTCAAGACCTCATAGATGACAAAATCATAGATGTGGAAGCACCATCAGGAAACAAAGATCTCAAGATTTACACGAATCCGATGCCGAATCATGGCAACAAAGGAAACAAAGATCAAGACAAAGGAAAAGGGGCTTATAAAAATGTCAACCACACATACGAGGGTGTTGTTGCTTGTTTAGACGAGTTTTGTGGAGTCATCACCATCAAAGGGGCCCAAGCCGATTGTGGAGTCACCACAAGAGGTGGCAAGGTTACCATTGCAGCACCATCCCAACCAAGCAGAAATTCCACATCCAATCCAAGGTCTAACCCTAGTGGCTATAATGTCTTGGATCAATTAAAAAGAACCCCTGCACATATCTCCATCATGGAGTTACTCAAAATCTCATCTGCACACAAAAAGATTCTAGAAGAAGCTTTGGCGTCATCTACTGTCCCCGCAGATCTAGATGTAGAACAATTCCAAGCTATGGTCGCAAGTATCACCACACCTAACATTCTTACATTTTCTGAACAAGACTTCCCCACACAACCATCTCACAACCGTGCACTTCATCTGGAGGTGTACGTAAATAAAAAGAAAGTCAAGAGAGTCTTGGTGGATGGAGGTGCAGGCTTAAATATTTGCTCCTTAAAGCTTCTAAAGAATTTGAACATTTCAGAGGATTCAATTGACAAAGGAAAAGGCATCACAATAAGAGCATACGATGACCAAGAAAGGGTATCCCAAGGCACCATTCAGCTTCCTGTCCAGGTTGGACCTGCCATCATGCAAACCAACTGTCAGGTCTTGGACCTCGATTTACCATACAACATTCTCCTAGGGCGACCATGGATACATGCAATGCAAGCTGTAGCTTCAACCTTTCATCAATGTGTGAAATTCACACATGAGGGTCAAGAGGTTACTATCCACGGAGATCCTGAGCCATTTGCTTACTGCAAAAATCTAGAGGCAAAATACTACAAGATCCCGCAAGTACCCAAGAACGATGAAGGCCCATCAACACCTTACGTGGATCCTGCCACTCTCACTTCTGCGACAGAGACACCCTCCACCCCCGCCATCCCCACCTTTTCTGATATCAAAGTCATAATACAAGATGATGGTTGTGGAAACTATTCAATGCCTAAGAATGCTTTTGTAGTAGGAGAGCTACCACAATCTCCTAGATCAAGAGGATGACCACAATCACAAGAAGCTTCAACATCTCAAGGCTCCTATGAACGAAACCCTACCTTCACAAGTGCGGGAGATCTTGGTCAGGAAACATTAGAGGGGGACCTATCTCATCTCCTTTATCGAGATGATATACCGGCAGTTGAATTTCCTATGGATGAACGAAACAAAGGTATGAAGATGATGCTCTTGATGGGCTATAACCGGAACCAAGGGTTAGGCCAAGATAATAACGGGCGTGTAATACCCATTATACCTGAGAAGCAAATAAAAAATCTTGGCATTGGTCATCCTACTCCTAAGGTAACTGTACTTGGTCGAGGTGCCCATGGTAGACAGAATCGAATGCCTCCTCAGGAATCCATAGCTACTCCACAATCCTCCATGACTTTAGGAATGCCCACTGATTTAACTGAGTCACCAGAAATAGGATTACCTTTACTGTTTGAGGATACTAACGTCCTTATGATTAGCACCTTGTCTTATGAGTTTGAAAACCAAAGCAATGAAATCCGATTAGTCTATCCCCAACTGATTGATTATGACCAACGAGGACCACCAATTCTTGACATGTTTGAAAATGATGAGGCACTCTCAGAATTCATGGGACTTAGGGATGACATTCCATGTGGGGATCATAAGGCAGGTTTTATCATAGAGCTGGATACACATGCATACTATGGAGAAACGATTGAATCCCTCAGTCGCAAAAATAAAAAATTGAGAATAATCTCCAAGTCCTTGAGTGAAAACCACCTTGTGGCACTCTCTGACTCTGAAAAAGTAAAAAGAAAGGATGTATCCAATGGTGAAAACCTCTCTGAGGCGCCTGAGGATGGGGGATTCAATCTTCCTCTTACAACTATACACCAAGAAAAGTCAACTATGCTAGCAGAAAAGTGCAACCCCATCAATCTGGGAACACAAGAAACTCCTCATATTACATTCTACGCTGAGTCATTATTATGCAAAGAACAGGAGGAGTTGGCTACCTTCTTAAAGGAGAGGAAGATAAACTTTGCATGGACCTATGCTGATATGCCAGGATTGGATCCAAAGGTAGTTGTTCATCACTTGGCAGTCTATCCCGAAGCTAAACCTGTAAAACAGAAGTTGAGAAAGATGCACCCACAGATTGCTCTATTAGTCAAGATGGAACTCCATAAACTACTAGAGGCGGGATTCATACGAACGATCGCCTACCCTGAGTGGGTCTCCAATCTAGTACCGGTTTCAAAACCAACTGGGGGCATAAGAATCTGTACGGACTTTAGGGACTTGAACAAGGCTTGCCCAAAAGATGATTTTCCATTGCCTAACATTGATATGATTGTAGACATGACCGCGGGGCATGAGATGCTTTCCTTGATGGATGGATTTTCAGGCTATAATCAGATAAGAATTGCAGAGGAAGACCAACATAAAACATCTTTCACTTGTCCTTGGGGCACATACTGTTGGAACGTAATGCCATTCAGCTTAAAGAACGCTGGGGCCACATACCAAAGGGCCATGACACTAATATTCCATGACATGATCCACAAAACAGTTGAGGACTATGTCGATGACATCTTGGGCAAATCCAAAAAGAGAAAGGATCATATATCAGTCTTGAGTGCTATCTTTGATAGACTAGAAGAATACAAGGTTCGTTTGAATCCCAAGAAGTGTGTCTTTGGCGTACAATCAGGAAAGTTGTTGGGCTACATAGTGTTAATGAGAGGCATTGAGATTGATCCGGCAAAGGTGAAAGCAATACTTGAAATGGAAGCTCCTAGGACATTGAAACAACTGAGAGGTCTCCAAGGCAGGCTTCAGTCAATTCACAGGTTCATAGCACAATTAGCAGACAAACAAATCCCTTACTCTCACTTACTCCACAAGGGGGTAACATACAAATGGGATGACAAATGTGAACAAGCCTTCAACAAAATCAAGGAATATCTGTTAACACCTCCAGTACTAAGGCCTCCAATTTAGAACAAACCATTGATCCTTTATATCTCAGCAACTGCAGTAGCCCTTGGTGCTCTCCTAGCACAACATGATGAAAATGGAACAGAAAGAGCCATCTACTACATCAGCCGTACAATGGTGGGCCATGAGTTAAACTATACATTCATTGAAAAAGCTTGCCTAGCAGTGGTGTTTGCATCCCAAAAATTCAGACACTACATGTTGGCACACAAGATCAGACTCATAGCTAAAATTGATCCCTTAAAGTATCTTCTTTCAAAGGCAATGCTTACGGGAAGAATGGCTAAGTGGGTAATGATATTATCAGAATATGACATTGAGTATGTGGAGCGCAAGGCAATCAAGGGACAGGTCATTGCAGACCAACTGGCAGACGCACCTATCTATACGGAGAACCCACTTGTTTCAGAATTTCCAGATGAATCCATTTTCAACATTGACATAGCTACTCATTGGAAACTATACTTTGATGGATCCTACACACAACATGGGTCAGGAGCTGGTATCTTCTTCATCACTCCACAAGGGGATTGTATACCAAGATCATACAAACTAGCATTCCCTTGTACAAACAACATTGCAGAATATGAGGCTTTAACTATAGGTCTCAGGATAGCAGTACAATGGAACATTATGACATTGAAGGTATATGGAGATTCACAACTTATCATAAATCAAGTGAACAATGGGTACCAAACAAAGGATGATAAGCTAACTCCATACAAAAGGCTGGTGGAAAATCTCAAGGAATATTTTGTTGACATCACATTTGAGCAAGTACCAAGAACCAACAACAGAGCAGCAGACGCAATGGCAACTATTGGATCACTCTTAGAGATCCCTCAAAATGTTTTGAAATACGACTTCTTGGTAGAGAAGCTTCTCGTACCAGCATTCAAGGTACCAGAGTCAGAATTTGTGGGCGAAATCGTTGGTCCAAATGATCAGTGGTACCAAGACATTTACACATACCTTAGGATAGGTATCATTCCCGTCGATTTGCGTTCAAGCCTTAGACGAACCTTTATCAAGAAAGCATCTCGTTTTGTCATTTTAGGAGAAACCCTTTATCGCAGAAGCATAGAAGGAACCTTACTAAGATGTCTTAACCCTAAGGAGGCTTTGGCTGCCCTAACTGAGGTGCACAACGGCATCTGTGGTTCTCATTCGAGTGGCATGACCTTGTCTAAGAAATTGTTGAGGAGTGGGTATTACTGGCCTACCATGGACAGAGAGGCACATGAATACGTCAAGAAGTGTCTACAGTGTCAGCAACACAGGGACCTCATCCATGCTCCAGCTCAAGAGCTTCATCCAATCATCACACCATGGCCCTTTTCACAGTGGGGACTTGATCTCATTGGGAAAATCACACCCACCTCATCCAACGGCCACAAATTCATTATAACTGCAACTGAGTACTTCACCAAGTGGGTTGAAGCCATACCTATGACCTACATAACAGGAAAGCAGATCTCAAAGTTCATCCTGAACTATCTCATATGCCGCTATGGTGTTCCACAAGCTATTATCTCAGATAATGGGACACCATTCAAAAATTAGGAAGTCCGTGACCTATGTGATAAGTTCAAAATCCAACATCGCTTTTCCACCCCATACTATCCCCAAGGCAATGGCCAAGCAAAAGCTACAAATAAAACCATCCTCAAAATCCTTAAGAAAACAGTCAATGACGCAGGTCGTGACTGGCATTTGCAGCTTAATCCTGCCCTTTGGGCTTACCGAACCAGCATCCGCACACCCACTGGTGCCACACCATTTTCCTTGGTCTACGGATCAAAGGCCATCTTGCCCATTGAGATCGAGTTACCATCCCTCAGAGTATCATTGCAAAATATCATCACAGACGAAGAGTATCGAGTTTCAATACTGAATGAGCTGGAACTGTTGGACGAGCGACGTTTGGATGCTTTAAACCATCTGCAAGTGTATCAGAATAGACTGAAAAGGAGCTACAACAAGAAAATCAGAAGCAGAACTTTCCAAGGTGGAGAATTGGTGCTAAAAGAGAATCAGAAGAATGTCTTGAACCCAAATGGCAAGGGCAAGTTTGAACCCAACTGGCTGGGACCCTTTGTCATCACAACAAGCTACAAATTAGGGGCATATCAGTTATCAACACCCGAAGGGGAACCCCTACAGGAGCCAATGAATAGCTCCCATCTCAAAAAGTTTTATGCCTAAATCTTTTAAGGTATAGAACCAAAAAATACAAAAAAATCATAAAAAGTCCTGAAAAAATGGTTACTTTGAAGCGAAAACACGGCAAGCGAGCGTCTTGAGTGACGACAAAAAAATAAAAAAATCAAGAAAGCGATAAAGAGAAAATCGTCCTCTGGTGAAAACCGCCCGGTGGCGCTGGGCAAGAATGCCTTGGTGAGCATTAGCGGGCACCTTATTATTAAATAAGCACTCCATCCATCTTGGTCTCAGGTGACACTTTACATCATTCGGTCCTCATTGCATATCATCGCATTTCACCCTTCCATCCGCATCTGCACCATAGCTTGGTCTTGCATTTGTGTCATGATTCCTCCTAGAGCTACTCGGCCCACTTAAAAGGTCAGTTTGTCCTACCTATATCAGAGTAGTCTATCACCTCACGCTGGGGGCACGTTCTCAACAGATCGGATTTGTGTATGATCTTAAAGTCTGGAAAATAAAAAAATAGCCTCAAAACATGCAAAACATTGCAAAAAATCCAAAAACAGGTCAAAACACATATCAAAATCAAAAGCGAGGTCAAAAAGAGTCAGGTCAAAAAGGAAGTCAAAAAGCGAGTCGTCTAGGCGAACTACGTCGTCTCTGAGCTTGAACGTAGGCAAGGTTGATCTTTGATTATCCCCCGAGACATTTAGGTCAGTCCTATAGAATTAAATGTAAATAAAGCCCGACATCTCATCATGTATATCTTCATTTGTAAATCGATCAAGTTGTCAGTCGAACTACGTGGTCTCTGCGTGTATAACGTAGGCAAGGCTAATCTTTGATAAGCCCCCGAGACCCCTAGGATAGGTCTTTAGGTTAGTCTTTTGGTCAAAATCTCAGAAAATCCCAAAAACATTGGAAAATCAAAAATCAAAACATTTGAAAATCTTGAAAAAATACCAAAAACAGCCTCAAAAAACATTGCAAAACTCCAAAAACATCCAAATATTTGAAAAAAATCCATCTGCCTCATCTCGCTTACACTCGCAATAATCAATCATCCATAATAAATCGTCATCACCCTCAACCTTTGGTAAAACAGTCAGAAACAAGTCTAGCAGTCAAAGGTGAAAACCTAAACTGTCAAAATCTCAAGTATAGGTCAGTTAGCAAGCAAGTTGGTCAACTCTTTTCTTATCAATGGCATATAAATCATAAATCAATTTCATCATTGTTTGATAAAAGCTTGTCCTAGGATCCGTTCTGACAAGGGGCACTTTTATCAAACCAACCACTTTGGGTAAACAAAATGATGTGTCATTAACATGTCCTAGGATCCGTTCCGACAATGGACATATCTTTTGGCAATAAGTTTTGGCTCCCATCTTTCGAAACATCGTTTCTCTTGGCTAACGGTACGAAGAACATTAGCTTGTTTGCTCACTTACTTTATCTTGTTTGATTTATCTCATTGGGCTCATTCCAAGGACCTCTCGATGATGTCTGAACGAAGGATTTAGAGAGATAGGAATGGGGCAACGATCATTATCTTTTGTCTGATGTGCTTGTTGGATATCTTTGTAATATAACCTTGGTCATGCATGCTTTTGTTTAGTTTGTAGCGAGGGTGTTTTAAGTTTCTTGTTGACCACATAGAAAGGCTCGCCTTCCTATGTTTTGGTCCAAGATATTTGAAATATTTGAACTATTTTCTGGACAGGGTTCCGTATGTCAGGTGTGAACAAGAATACTCCTATCCGATTTGTCGAGTCAAAGTCCATCACACTAGGTACAATGCCATCCTGGTTCTCGATACCTTGATGCATCGTACTGCGTGTATTATCAAACATAAGGAAATCCGCCCTTTGAAAATCCCAACTCCACGGCAAGTAGTCATCACCATTTGCATGATCATCTCATTCTTTCATTCTTCTATCACATTCTTCTATCTTTACTAACATTTCTATCCCAGTTGGTACATGAAGCTACCCACAACTAATGAATGTCCATTCATCTACATCAACCACTCCTCTCGCATTTTATCGCGATTTTGATTGGCAATTGGCATTCCCATTCAACATCTCGAGGGGGCAATATACCAGTGCAATTCTTCTCACTGGGGCAATAGTGGGGCATCCGAAAAATCAGAATTTTTTTTTTGATTTTGATCATGACAAGATCATTCTTTGAATCAATGCAACAAGTACATTGCTTCAAAGAGGGGCAAAATGTAGACACGCAAAATGTACAAGTTGACATTGCACATCTAACTCTGATCTACTAACATCGTTTCTTCCTAAATCATCCCTCGGTCTAACTGTTTAATCAAATTCCCTTATCTGATTAAATTCATCAATTTTCGTCTCTTAATTAAATAAATTATTTTTGTCTAATTAAGTCACTTTCCCTTGTTAATTAAATCAATTCATTTGATCTAATTATCCCTATTTTAATTAAATAATTAATTTTATTTAATTAAATCTCTAAAGTCTATCTATTAAATTGAATAAATTAAAATCTTATTTAATTTAATCTTACTTCAATCTCTTTAATTAAATAATCAAAACATGTTTATTTAATTAAACTCATTAAATCATTTCCTCTCTTGTTTGATTTAAATTAATCCAAAAATCTAAGTCAAAATAAGTCAACTTAACATAATCATCATTTATTTAATCTAACCATGATTAAATACTAATCTCTCCCACTTGCATTCTCTAGATATTTCCACTTGCACAAATAAATCAATTTATTGATTTATTAAATCTTCATTTTCCCTCAACAAAGCATCTTTTGGAGGAATATTCTTCTATTTCAAATTCAAAATTTGAATGACATGTCCTTCCAACATGTCATTTACTCTCTCTTACAAGTCCTTCCAACAAGGCATTTACTTCTTCTTACATGTCCTTGCCTTGAGCCAAGTGGCATTCAATGCAATTTTCTTTCCCCCTCTTACATGTCTTTTCTCAAAAATTCAAATTCAAAAATGCATTTATTGGCACATTTGTCAAAACTTGCTCATTCCTCATCCAATCACATGTTGACAAGTGGCATTATATCATTGGTTGAATCTTTGTCCCACATTGCTCTATTTTGGCTTTGTTTCCATTTCAACATTCTATAAATAGAATGCTTCACCATGCATTTCATCATCCACATCTCAAGCAAAGTTACCATGCTAAAATACTTAGCAATTCTCATCCATCTCATTGAATCATAGCTAGGTTTTTTTTGCAGATTTTAAGCTTGGAGCATACATTCAAAGTCTTCATCAAGTGGATCAATCATCTTCAATCAACATTTGCATTCAAGGAGTTGGGAAAGGGCAAATCTCCACACACCTATTTGCACCAACTCCCTCAAGAGATCAAGAGTTTGCTTGCATTAGATAGGATTTAATTGTTTAATTTGTGTTCTTCATTTTCATTTCTTATCTTTTGCAAATTTCAAATGGATTTCTTGAGGAATCATTGGTTTCTAATCTTGTGTTTGATCTAATTGTTTGCATGTTTATTGTGTTTGTGCAAGGTATAGATTCAAATGGTTCACAATATCAATATGGTCAACAACAACAACCCTCCATCAACACTCTAATCACTTAGCATTTGCTATTATTTCTATTAACTAAATATTTATTGTATTGCAATGAATTTTAGTATTTACTAACCCTACAATGCTCCATATCATAATAGATTTTTTCCTTTAATGTAACCATTAGATGATTAACTTTTATGGCCAGACAACCACTAAAGTTAACTTTTTCTAGGAAAATAACAAGTTTTGCATAGTTTTTTCCAAAAAAAATTGGGAGTCATTTTTATTTTTTCCATAATTCGTAAGGTGCAACTTATTTTTCATTTTAGCATAGCTTACAAATGGAGTGGAAAATTTTCAAGTGTAAATAGTTGACATAAATATCTTTTTGTTCTAGATAAAATAGCATTGAGATATTTTTTTATTTTTTGTTGTTTAATTGTATTTTTTGGCCTCTAAAGTCAACATGATAAGAAAATTTTGATGGGGCATAACTTCCACCCTAATTATCAAAATTTTCTATTTTTTATTTCTATCTAAATTTTTTAAGGAATTTGATTTTGCATGTAAAATTAAGATTTAGATAGCCCATTTTATAAAAATAACCATGCATTATAAACAGTCAATTTGATATCAAATCTTCATAAACTTGTAAAGTATTCTTGCACATTGTTTTTGGGGGCTACAATCAACACTAATCATTTTTAGGGGTGTCTTTGAATAAAGGGGGAAATCTAGATAATTTATTCTTTTTATTTTGTTGGTTCATGTGATCATGTCTCTCACACTAAATCCCTTCTATTTGAGTATTCTTCACAATCCTCCTAATAAGTTAAAAATCAAATATGGATATAATGGAAAGAAAAGGAACACAATAAAACAATTTTAGTTTCATAGAATTGAGTAAATGGAGGAAATTATTCTAAGTCACGGTATTGCCTTACCTGATCCTCTAGTTCCAACACATGAAAAATCATCATCCAATCTCACTCAAACATCTTGTGAGACATCATCATTTGGGAATGAAAAATGTACTCAAATGACTTGCATTGATATGTCATTTCCCTTCAATGCTTATTGTTACATTTAAATCTAGTATTGACTCATTCATGAGTTTTCATGATTTTTTGCATCATGATATTTCTATTTTCATTCCATATCCACCATATTGGGATGCATATCTACCAAACATCACATCTTTGTTTCTAGAATACTAGATTTCATATTTAGATGACACCGTTGAGGACATTTATCTTTTATTTACTATTATCTTTGATGAAGATGCATCATCATTTCCATCTTCAAATATTTCTCTTGCATCACTTACATATGCTTCTATTGTGATAGATTGTACATATATTTATGAATTAACCTATCCAACTCAATCATCATCATCATCTATAGTAGTTGTAGACACTGAAAAATGTCCTAATCAATGTCATGCACTTAAATAATATTTACTAACATCATTTCTTCTTTAATCCATTCTCTTTTCACTTAATTGATTTAATTAGCCTATCTAATTAATTAATTGCATCATTTTCATCTATTGACCTAATTAATTTAATCAGGTTAACTCATCTCTTTTCGCACTAACATTTCATATTATTAAATTAAATAAATCAAATATTTAATTTAATTCCTTAAGTCATCTTATTTAATTAAATAAACCTAAGTCATTTAATTAAATATCATTTCACCCCTCCCTTATTTATTAAATCATCTAATTTAATAAATATTTCTTAATTCTTCTAATTCCAGGTAATTGCATAAATTAAACCTTGTTTAATTAAAAATTAAAATAATTTTCCTCTAAGCAAAGGATAAATTCCCATATAATATTCTTTATCCCTTTTTTTGCATAATTAAAACTTTTTTTTAATTTTTAAATTATCTTTTTCCTCACCCCAAAGGAATATTCTCTCTCCTCCAATCAACTCACCTAGATTTTTTAACAAGCTAAACCTTTAAGCTCTTTAGCAAGTTACCTTTGACCTATGTGAGCAAGTCAAAAGTGTGTTTATTTGAGGAAACTATGAGCCTTTGATTAACTTTCATCATGCATTCTCATCCGTTGATGAGAATACATGATCCATGCCTCTCATCCCCTTCATCTTCAACCGTTGATTAAGCTTTTAGATCTCAACCATCCATTCCTCATTTGCTCTCCTATAAATAGATCACTATTTGGAGACAAATGGATCGATCTTTCAATTGCAAAGTCATGTTGTTGAATTCACTCACATACACACTCATCTTTTACTCACTTTTTATATTTTTATTTCATTTTCATTGCATAATATCTTAAATCATCCATTAATGGCTTCCATGCATCCATCTTAGCTTGTATTGAAATTAGGGTTTTCATCTTTTAGCATAATTTTAGCTTAGATTAGCCTAGCAATAGCATAATTAGATCATTTATAGCATAAAATCATGGTAACTTAGCTTGCATCATGTTCATTTTTTAGAATAATCTAGGTTTACATACATCAATCACTTTGGTTTCATCGATTCTCTTCCATAGAATCAACTGAAACAAGCTCACTAATCATGAGATTGGGAAAGGGTCGTCGTTCCACATCAACATGACATCAATTCCACAATAAGATAAGTTTTAGATGGAATAGAATAGATGTTTTGAAAGCTTTCATAATTTAGCATGTTAGGTTTTAATAAAATATTTAGTTCCAATTCCATTTGATTGATCTTGTTGAGATTTGAGTATTGGTGGCTCCATTATGCTTTGATTCTTCATGGATCAAGCGTAATTCAACCAATACCGGCATTTTTCGCATCACATTCTAGTGCTAGGAGGGAAAATTGATCATTTAACTATTTTTTAGCTCAAATTTCATGTTCATGTTGTTTTGCAAGTTGCAGCAATACTCAAATCACAAACATTGACACTATTTCAATAGTGTCACCATATAGCGACACTTAGGCAATTTGAAACAACGACGCGTATTTAATCTGTCAACACCTATTTAAATATGGCAATGCATATTTAATTTGAAGATATCAAGAAATGCAAACGACAATGCTCAAACTCACCAGACCAATGCTTTTAAATTTCAAACAGCGACACCATCATTAGAACCAATGCCCATCAAAATAGTGACATGATCATGTTCACTAATCTTGATGCAAAGTGATGCCTGTTTTGACTAGAGCGACACCCAAATCTTAAACTGTGACGCTATCATGTTCAACAACGCCCAACCAGGGTAAGAAAATTTATGCTTGTGTTTTTGACATGTGACTTAATTTCTTTTGGTTTATCTAATCATGGATGCATGCCTAGCTTTGTTTTGGTTGGTAGACTAATAGGATTTTGCAAGGTTTAATGATATGAAGCGAAAGTGAAAAAAATTCTCTTCTCTCTGAAATTATATGATTGTAACAAGCATTTGATGCTTTGGGGCAATTATAACCCATTTTCATGCTTTCTACTTTTTGTTTTAGGAAACGCACTAGAATTCAATTTGGTTTAAAATGAATGCTCAAAGTTAGATAAAATTGAACCCTCACATCACATCTTTCAATTGGGCTTAAGGGTGTGTGCAGGATCATGATGGGGCAAAAAGTGGCAATATGATGGGTATGTGGCTGATGACTTTTTTTTAACCCAAAATTGATGAAACAAAAAGGCTTTTTAAAGGAGATTCTCAGCTTTCCACCAATATAAATTATGCTTTACTTTGAATTTAATAAGTAATTATTATTCATTTTCCATTCAAATTACGATTAAATTCCTCATTGATAGACTAATTGAAAAACATCTATAGCTTTCAAATGATATCACATTTTTTGAATCCAAAACATGTGTCACATTCTATGCTTCGTACTATAGGATTAAAAAAATAAAAATTGAATTTCATGAAGTTTTGACCAAGTTAAGGTGGTCAGACATACGAGATTTTTATATTTTTAAAAGTTGTAATAAAAAATTCATAATTAATTGTTTACTTGAAAAAAATTACAAAAAAATGTGCATCACATCAAGACATGAGTCCTCTACTTATATCTAAAATATTATAAAAAAATATTATCATTTGATTGTGGTTAGGGTGGTCGATAAACACCTACTTATTTTTTCCCTGAAATTTAAGTACTATTGCATTAAAATTTCAAATTTTCACCAAATAGATTTAAAAAAACTAGTAGTTTAGAAACTACATTCAATTTTCTACAGATTATATTCTTACATATTTTGAAATAATATAGATAACTTATTCAAATTTTTACATCAAGTTGCCTAACTTTGATTTTTCTAATTTTTTTGCCACTTAAAAGCCTATTTTTTCCACGATGATCCTGCACATACCCTTAAAATTGAACAAGGAAAATTTCATCTTTCAATTGGTGCTTAAAATAAATTCATCATTTATTTGAAAGGTTAAAATTGACAACTGTTTGCTACATTTTGTGATTTTTGACTTTGTTGGTGAATGTGTATGCAATTCTCCCACACCATTTGGTGATCTTGAGAAATAGAAACATTCTCTAACACTTTGCAAAATCACCCACATCTTTCAATTTGGGTTTAAAATTGAACAACCATGCTAGTGTAAGAAAAAAGCATAGCCTGTGTTCTCCCTTTGTTCATGCAATCAAAGATGATCGAACTACGGATGTACTTCCTTGCTATTGTTCACCTTTAGAGGGATTTCCTTGGTGGGAAAAAGTACTCACCCCAAGGGAGCAACCCAAGTGGTAACGAGGTAACCCCAACCTCTTCCAAACTGCTATATAAATTTTTGGTTGCAATGAAAATCATAATCAATGGGAAGTGGTACATGATAACTCTCCCCCAATATCATTATGATGCATAAATCCCTTGTTCTAAGGGTTGGGAGACCTCTCACAAGGAGTTTATCATTTCACCCCCTAAACTAGATGCTCTTATTATGAACCTTTGTGTAGAAGCAAACAATCCTTAATATTTGTTGATGTTAGGAATGGTCATTTTGAAGCTGCCCCACATTCATACTATTCAATTGTAGAAATAGAAAAACTCCTTTTAATCTCCATATTTTAAGGATTTTGATATTTAGTGGTCCCAAGAAGTGTGTGTCATGGAGGGGAGCTAATGTCACCAAATCTCTAACTGTTCGCATTATCTAGTGTTTGGATAAATCCTAGTGGGGATTCAACAAATATAGCCATTTCTATCCTAGGTTTGTAATGATTGTGAGTCAGTTTAACACTTTTCTTGGTTTCAAAATGATCCAAAAACAAACATTCACTATCCAAATTTCAAACACTTTGTCTCAAATATGGACTTCTTGAGTTAGCCTTGATATTACTGCTTGTCCTAAGGATTTATCCTTAGTGATTTCTAAATATCTTGACATTAATCTCAAACCCATATTTACCAAAGACAACATAAGGCAATTATGGATTTAACGTCATGATTTTCATGAAATGGGCATTGTGAAAGTTATGATGTTTTTGACATAAACACCTAGTTTGGAAAGATAATCAAAGATAAGTTTCTATGGTAAAATCAATTCACTTAAGCAAAGATAAATTGAAAAATAAACCCCACATGAATATTTGATGACCAATTGATCCCGTTGAACAACTTGATCTTCCAAGTGCTATAATTCAACCAAAATTTGAACTCATAAATGGTGAACAAACAAATCTCATTAGCAGTTTGAGAACCTTCACTTTTGAAAACAAGGAAACAAACACACAGTGGAGAAACACAACAACCATTCTAGAAAAATAAGAGGAACATGTCGATATTGAGGTTGGAAGGCCCCTATTACCACCACCTACGTGGAAATAAATATCTTCCTTTCTTCCATAAACTTAAACTGTTTCCATGTGATCTCATGAAAAATCAGGATCCCTAAGCCAAAGTCTGCAGGTCCTCATTTTATACTTAGACATCTCACTCAAAAATATATCACTTCACAAAAATAGAGATAGATTGGTAGAAAATTTTTATAGAAGTGCTTCATAGTATAGCCTAGAATTATATGCATTCCTTTGGAGTCAACATTCTGATCTTTCCACATGATACCAAACTCCCATAAATGATTATCAAATAGTCAAAATCCATAGGGGAAAATCTCCAGCACTCCATTTTAGACATAGGAATCATAAAACAAGGTATAGTCAAAAGTGGGCTTCAATATTTTACTGCAACCATTACACTTTGTTGAGAAACTTTTATGCTTGAGCTAGGAGAGCCCGAACAGGTTTGAACATTCCCATCCATCCTCTCACTTTCTAGAACTTGAAAATTTTAGAGGTCTAGCATCATTCTCACTACCTTGATCTTGTTGAAACAAAGGTTCACTTTACTATATGATCTCACGCAAAGTAAGGATCCCTAAATGAAGGTTAACTGGTCATCACTTTAAACTTAGATATTGTAGTGCAAAATCAATCAACAACCGCATTGAGGCACTCTATGAAAATAGAAACAAGTTGATAAAATTTTATGAACACACACTGAGAAAATATCCTAACATGTACACGTTCTTTATGATCCAAAACCCTTGTCTTTTTGAAGATCAACAACTTTTCTAAATCATTGAGTCTTTATGATTTGAACATTTTAGAGGTCTAGCATCTTTCTCACTACCTTGGTCTTGTCAAAATAAAAGGTTCACTTTAGATCAACATTGGGTCAAACATTTCACTCGCCCCCTCATCAAGTTTCATTCTTCACTTCACCTATCTTTGCAAAATTTCAAATACACCAACACTTTGGGACTTAAACATCAAACCAACTACTATCTTAGCTACTTTGTATGTGAAATGTATCCTTTTCCATGTACTTAGTTGAGATAGTTATCATGTTTGAACTAGTTTATCTTGAAGGTCACAAGTCTACCCTAAAGATTTCTAAGTTCATTAGCATCCTTTATCCCAACATCAAAACATCAAACTCAATTCAAAAGTGTTGTCCCAAAACCTTTGCAAAGATCACTTCTCGCATCACCCATATTTTCATCCCACATTATCATCGTTTCTTCCAAAAGACTTAGAGCATCCCTTTTACCTAGGTTTGAGTCAACTAGAGAGTTCACATATTACAAACTCAACACAACTCTCCCATAGCTAACACCAAATTTATGGTAAAGATGAGATCACAACACAAGAGAATCATGGAGAAAGAAAAAGTTACATTTACCTCAAGTGATCCAAATCCTTTAGAATTTGATCCTAGGAGTCATGTTACATCATCACAACAATCGTCATCTCCTTCAAGACCATATGAAATTGAAGACATCACGAACAACCCATTTGAGCTCACTAGAGAAGAACTTTTAGAACATTAATCTTTTGAAAGTGTAGCTCCTATCTCCCCAACATTTGTAGCATGGATTTTAACACAAGATTTCACAACTCCATCACAAGGGCTAAGTAAAACTTACATACCTACTCTTGCAACCAGCCTTGCTAAAGATTTTGGTCATACCTCACCATTTGAAAGTAGTACACTTGTGGGAACTCTTGAAAAAAAATATCCACCTCCCACCACTGTTTGGACACCTACCTTTGGTGCTCCTCTCATTACCGAAGATCCAAAATAGCTACACACTCCACTTGAAGTTCATTATTCCACCACCACTTTGACATTTCGAGGAAACCCTTCTTCATCCACACCTATAAGTACCACAAGTATTCCTACCATCATGAAAAGTAGTATAGACCAAGTATCTCAAAACAACACACAAGATCATGTCAATACCGTATCAAAAAATCAACCCTCAATGCAAATCATGACATCTTTATCCAACCCTCTGGTGGGTTCATCCATTCCATCTATCATTACCACACCATCCGCTATCAATCCACCTCAAAAAAATCCCTTAGTTACAAGTTCTATCAATCCTAGGAGTACCTTGATCACAAACCCTTTTTTTACATCTTTTGCAAAGGCAATCCTCAAAACATAGGACAAGGGAATATTTTCAATCAATGGACTCAAGGTCCTAGTCTATCACTTCCATTGCAAAATTTAATGACATCATCATTTCCAACAGCTCCCTTTTCTATGCCAAATCAATTAGGACCTCAAACATACATTCCTCCACCTCATTCTACAATATTGCAATGAATGTTAACTAAGAGAACCCTCCACCTTTCACCAGAAATTCACTACCCACTCAAAACATCAATATCCCTAATCCTTCACAAATGTCTCAACAACCACCAAATCCCACATTACAAGAACATGCCTTAGCTCTACAACAAGCACAAAAAACTTATCAACAAGCCATACAACAAAAAAAATAGCAAGTAGGCTTAGCACAACAACAACAACGAGCACAACAAGCAACCTTAGCACAACAAAAATAGCAGTAGGAAGCAACCTTAACACAACAACAACAACAACAACAAACAGCCTTAGCACAACAACAACATCAAGCTCAACAAGAAGCCTTAGCACAACAACAATAGCAACAACAAGCGACCATTCCACAACAAGCACAACAAGCACAACAAGCGGCCTTAGTAGCACAACAAGTGCAATAGCAACAATCACAACAAGCGGCTTTATTAGCACAATAGCAAATATAGGCCCAACAACAAGCCCTAGTGGCCCAAAAACAAGAGCAAGTTCAATAACAATCCTTAGTAGCTCAACAATATTCCCAAGAAAATCAACAAGGTTCCTATTATAATCATATGAACATCATCAATCCAAATGTATCAAGAACATTTCACAAAATCTCACAACTTCATACACCCCATATAACTCATCTCGTATCCGGCCATATATTCCTCCACCCAATCCATAAGATGATCTAGCATCACAATTGATAACACTCTCACAAGAAGGACCTTTGCATGGGAAAGACAAAGAAACCTCATACATAGAACTTGTGTCCTTACCTATTTGATCGAAACATAGCAATAATACCATTCCCTCCTTGTTTTGAAATCTCCAATTTTGACAAATACAGAGGGAGAGGAAGTCTTGTTGATCATACCAAAGAATTTAATGTCATGTGCATGGAAGTGGCTATTGGAAATATGTGCCTCAAACAATACAGGCTAAAACCTCCATTAGAGCCAAGTTGGTGTGACATCTTCATTGTCTAGCCAACTAGCAATTTGATTCATCATGTTTTGCACAAGTCGTTGTGACCTTGCAGGAGTCTTGTCGAACAGTTATTGTGGAGTCTATCACTATGACAAGGAGTACTCATTATGACCCCATAGCACTTGGGAGACCTCTAGCCGACAGGCCATTCAATCATGAATCAGAGAGACTCATGGTGACTAGGGTTTTAGAGTGACTTCAACACTCGGGGAGAAGTCTCAACGAACAGTGACTGTCTTACCGACAGGAATTCATATGTTGTCTTCGCTGTAACAAAGAGTCTCAGAGAAAGGTCTTAGTGATAGATGAAAATCATGTCGACAGGGACACACTTGGGAGTTATCGATGTAACACTAAGGCTTCGTTATGAAGTCTAGGTGAAAGCTAATGTCTTGCCGATAGCCGATGGCTATCAGGGTAACTCTTGGTCCCGAGAAGACGTCTTAGCGAATTTTGAAGGTCTCACCGACAGGAACATCTTGTGGGATCTTCGGTATAACTCTTGGTGATACATGAAGCTTTCAGGATAAGTCATAGAGCTCGGTGAGAAGTCTTAGCGAGAGCTACATGTCTCGCCGACATTGTTTTATGTTGGAGTCTTCAGGGTAACATATGGAGATCAGTATGTTCTCTCAATGAAGGGAAATGTCTTGGCGATGGGTGAAAACTTTGGGGTAACCTTTATGTCTCGGAGAAAACTTTCGGTGAAATATGTGAGTCTTTCCGACTTCTACTTGGTGCTCAGTATGTTTGGGGACTTTGGTATAGCCTTGAGTGACTCACTATAATCTCCTGGAAAATGCGATAGGTCTGGGCGACTGCTTGGTGACTCAGTGTAACTCATGGAGCTCGATAGAATGTCTAAGTGATAACAGAGTCTCTTGGTGACATCCATATGAAGTCTATGTGGCATCGACGAGACACTGTTAGTGTCTCACCGAGATGCCAATACATTGTGAATTCTATTGACCGAGTAAGACTGTCCTATGTGGAGTCTCATGGATGAATTAGAGGAGCTGAATTGGAACCGTTGGGAGTCTGTTCATTGTGACAGTTCTGTGAGGAAGCTCGATAGACATGGAACAATAGAGATATACTCTGTGATTGCAGATTGTAACAGGTTGGTTGGTTCAATCAATAGTGGAGTGTGAAGAGTTCAAACTGTATCAGTGTGAATTCGATTATGTAAAGACTGTAAACAGAAAAGGTTCCTATGCAATATTGTTAATGGTGAATGCTGCTATAAATCAGACACCAGAAAGATAAGTCTGACAATTGTATGTAATCCTTATTACTGTAATACAAAGTGATTTCTCTTGGTGTGGTGGGTTTTTCTCCCGTAAGGTTTTTCCCATGTATATCTAGTGTTCTTGTGTGATTTTCAAACTCTGTTTCTGTAATCTATTTCATATTGCATCTTAACTTGACTGTAATTGTAAATTTTAAAGTGTATCTACATTCTTTCCTAAGGTATTGATGTTAGGAGAATTGTTTTTCGCATCTAATTTTCCTTTCAAGTGGTATCAAAGCCTGGCCAGTTGTGTTATCCTTGGGGGTACATTGGGTTTTTTGTGTCAATTTTGTTCAGTGGGAGTCTTGAAGAGATTGTTATTTCTAATTACAAATTAAGATGTCTAGTTCATCTGGGAAGCTTGAAATAAAGAAATTCAATGGCAGTAACTTTGAGTTATGGAAACTCAAGATGGAGGATCTCTTAGTAGATCAAGATTTTTGGATTGTTGTGTCTGGAACTAAACCTTCAGGCATGAAGCAAGAAGAATGGGACCTTGCAGATAGAAAATCTAAGGGGCTAATAAGGCTCTGTTTGGCAAACTCAGTTCTTCTCAATGTGCATGAAGAGAAGATTGCCTCTTCTTTGTGGAAGAGACTGACGTCTATTTATCAAGGGAAATCTTTGGTGAATAAGTTGTTCCTAAGGAAGAAGCTCTACTCTTTGAGGATGCAAGAAGGAGGGTCTGTAGTTGATCATTTGAATGCATTTAACATGCTGCTTGCACAATTAACATCTGTTGGTGTAAAGATTGAAGAAGAAGATCATTGTATGCTTCTGTTGTGTTATTTTCCAGACTCTTGGGATCATCTAGTGATGGCTATTGGGAGTACAACATCTAGTTTCAAGATGGAAGATGTTGTTGGTTCTTTGCTATCAGAAGAAATGAGAAGGAAGTCTTCTAAGTTGGCGAAGGAGGCTCTTGCTGTCAGAGGAAGGTTAAAGGAGAAAGGCAAGAAGAAGGACAAGAAGTCCAAATTGAAATCAAAGGGGAGATCAAATTCTCTTGGAAAAAAGTCCAAGGTGAAGTTTTGGAACTGTGGGCAACCTGGTCATGTCCGAAAGGATTGTAAAGAGGAGAAAAAGAAGAAGGACTCTTCTGATAATGGTTCTTCTCATAGTGATGGTGACGCCTTCATTGTAGCCTTGGTTACACAGGCATCAGATGATGTTTGGCTAATTGATTCTGGAGCATCATTCCACATGACATCTCATAGAGAATGGTTCACAAAGTATGAAGAATACGATGGTGGAAAGATGTACTTGGTGGGTGATTCAACTTTGGAAATTTTTGGCCGTGGAAGAGTTAGAATTCAATTCCCTGATGGTAGAATAAAGGGGATCAATGATGTTATGCACATACTAGGTCTGGCTCAAAATCTACTTTATGTCAGTAAGTTTAATGATATCGGAGTACAAGTCTTGTTCTCAGGAAGTGGTTGCAAGATGACTAGAGGTTCAATGGTGTTGGCTAAAGGTGCTCGAATTGGTACCCTGTACAAGCTGGATGCACAAGTTGTTCAATGTAACAGTGTCTCTTCGAAGTCACTAAAAGCTGCTCATGGAGGTAAAGAGGGAAATATCCTTAATTATGTAAACTCTACGGAAGTAAAATTTCCTACAGAGAAGACCATGCTTTAGCATCATAGGTTAGGCCACATAGGAGAAAAAGGTTTAAAAACCTTGAAAAACAAAAACCTGGTTGAGGGGCTTGAAGATTGTAATCTAGAATTTGAATTCTATGAACACTATATATATGGAAAGCAGCATCGTGTTTCATTTTATGACAGTCCTCACAAATCTTCTAGTTTGTTAGATTATATTCATTCAGATATGTTTGGTCCAATGAATGTTCCTTCATTGTCTAAATCAAGATACTATGTGTCGTTCATTGATGATTATTCAAGGAGAGCATTTGTATATTTTTTGAAAACTAAATTAGAAGTGTTCAGTCGATTTAAGGAGTTTAAAAATCTTGTTGAAAATCAGACTGGTAAAAAAATAAAATGCATAAGGACTAATAATGGTGGTGAATTTTGTTCTGATGAATTTGAAAGATACTGTAAAGACCATGGTATCAAAAGACACAAGACTACATCTTATACTCCACAGCAGAATGGAGTTACAGAAAGTTTCAATAGGACAGTGATGGAGAGAGCATGAAGTATGCTTAGTAGTGTTGGTTTGGAAGAGAAATTATGGGTTGAAGCTACTGCAACTGCATGTTAATTAATCAGTCTCCAAACTCTGCTCTTGTTGAGAAGACACCTTTGGAAGCATGGTCTAGTAAGAAGCCCTCTCTTAGACATATTTGAGTCTTTGGCTGTGAGGAATATGCACATGTGCTGGATGTAAAAAGATCTAAGTTGGAGAACAAGGTTTTCAAGTGTATTTTTATTGGCTATAGTGCTAACATTAAAGGATACAAGCTTTGGAATCCTATTATAGAAAAGGTTGTATATAGAAAAAGTGTAATCTTTCGTGAGCTAAAACCTTCCACCTTGGATCTGCAGTCAGAGACAAAGTCAGAAAACAATAAGGATGTAGCATTAATTCCTCCTACACTAGAGGGAGGAATTGAAAATTCAAAATGTACCTAAAACTGAGGAGAGCTCAAGTAGTTCTAAAAGTTCTGAAGAAGAAGAACCTCAACCTCAGCCAGTGAGGAGGTCAACTCGAGAAAGGAAATAACTAGATAGGTATGGGTTCTCATTGATTGATTCTACTTGTGCCTATGCTTTGATTTCTAGTACTGATGAGCCTAGGACTATAAAGGAGGCATTTAAAATGTCTAATTCAGATTCTTGGTTGGAAGCCATAAATGAAGAAATGGCATCATTAGATAAAAATGAAACTTGGAGTTTGGTGCCCTTGCCTAAAGGCAGAAAACCTGTGGGCTGCAAATGGGTATTTAAGAAAAAGATTGGTTTGGATGGCAGTGTAGAAAAGTACAAGGCAAGACTAGTTGCAAAGGGTTATTCCCAGGTAGAGGGAATTGATTATGGGGAAATTTTTTCTCCTATAGCAAATCTAACGTCCATTAGATTTATATTGTCACTTGCAGTAGCGTATGACTTAGAGGTTGAATAGATGGATGTGAAGATAGCATTTCTTCATGGTGACCTTGAAGAAGAAATCTATATGTCCCATCCTGAGCACTTTTTTGAGAAAGGTAAGGAAAAATTGGTATGCAAATTAAATAAGTCTTTGTATGGGTTAAAGCAGTCACCTAGAATGTGGTACCATAAATTTGATACTTTTGTATTGTCTTTGGGATTTGTGAGATCAAAATCTGATCACTACATATATTATAAAGCTGAAAGTGATCAAGTACATGTTATTACTCTTTATGTTGATGATATGTTGTTCATAGGAAATAGCAAGCTAATGATTTCTGATCTTAAGTCTCAGTTGTCTGCTAAGTTCGAAATGAAGGATCTTGGTGCAGCAAGGTATATTCTATGGATGGAGATAACTAGGGACAGGAAGAATAGAAAGCTTTGGCTCAGTTAGAGTAAGTATATCAGGACTATTCTTGAGAGATTTTGTATGAATGATTGCAAGTAGTTAGTTGTTCCATTCATGCATGGAACGAAGCTATCTGTTGAGGACTGTCCAAAATCTCCTACTGAGATGGAGGACATGACCAGTGTGCCCTATGCTAGTGTTGTAGGCAGTCTTATGTATGCAATGTTCTGTACAAGGCCAAACATTGCCCAAGCAGTGGGAGTACTTAGTCAATTTATGGCTAATCCAGGAAGAATACATTGGGATGTTGTGAAGAGGGTGTTTAGGTATTTGAAGGGAACTTCATATTTTGCTTTGTGTTACCATGGGAACTTGGTTGAATCATAGAGGACTCTCAACATTCGCGATTATGTAGATTCTGATTGGGCAGGGGACATTGACAGCAGGAGATCCACCAGTGAATACATTTTCATGATGAATGGTGGTGCAGTGAGTTGGATAAGCAAGCTGCAGGCTATAGTCGCTTTTTCCACTACAGAGGCTAAATACATGGCAGCTACTCATGCTTGTAAAGAAGCTGTATGGTTGAAACGTTTGTGTTCTAACATTAGTTTTGATGTAGGGGAAATAACTATTTTATGTGACAGTCAGAGTGCAATTTGTCTAGAAAAGAACCCTACTTTCCATGCCAGGACGAAACATATTGATGTACAGTACCACTTTGTATGAGATATGGTTGAGGATGGAAAGGTCAGTTTGGAAAAAGTTGATACTCTGAAGAATGTTGCAGATGCATTGACGAAGCTAGTGAGCACAGACAAGTTCAGGTGGTGTTCCAGTTCAATGGGCCTTAGTGCCCATGATTTTCAATAAGTATTATTTGTGCTTTGGAGATTCCTGTATGATCTTCATCAAGTGGGAGATTGTTGGAAATATGTGCCTCAAACAATACAGGCTGAAACCTCCATTAGATCCAAGTTGGTGTGACATCTTCATTGTCTGGCCGACTAGCAGTTTGATTCATAATGTTTTGCACAGGTCACTGTGACCTTGCAGGAGTCTTGCCGAATAGTTATTGTGGAGTCTATCGTTGTGACAAGGAGTACTCATTATGACCTCATAGCACTCGGGAGACCTCTGGCTGATAGGCCATTCAATCATGAATCAGAGAGACTCATGGCGACTGGGGTTTCAGAGTGACTTCAACACTCGGGGAGAAGTCTTAGCAAATAGTGAATGTCTTACCGACAGGAATTCATATGTTGTCTTCGCCATAACAAAGAGTCTCGGAGAAAGGTCTTAGCAATAGATGAAAGTCATGCTGACAGGGACACACTCGGGAGTTATCAATGTAACACTAATGCTTCGTTATGAAGTCTGGATGAAAGCTAATGTCTTGTCTATAGTCGATGGCTATTGGGGTAACTCTTGGTCCCAGGGAGACGTCTTAGCGAATGTTGAAGGTCTCACCAACAAGAACATCTTGTGGGATCTTTGGTATAACTCTTGGTGATAGATGAAGCTTTCGGGATAAGTCATAGAGCTCGGTGAGAAGTCTTAGCGAGAGCTACATGTCTCGCCGACATTATTTTATGTTGGATTCTTCAGGGTAACATATGGAGATCGGTATGTTCTCTCAGTGAACAGAAATGTCTTGGCGACGAGTGAACACTTCGAGGTAACCTTTATGTCTCAGAGCAAACTCTCGGTGAAAGATGTGAGTCTTGTCAACTTCTACTTGGCACTCGGTATGTTTGGGGACTTCAGTATAGCCTTGAGTGACTCACTATGATCTCCTGGTGAATGCGATAGGTCTGGGCAACTGCTTGGTGACTCAGTGTAACTCATGGAGCTCAATAGAACGTCTAAGCAATAACATAGTCTCTTGGCAACATCGATATGAAGTCTATGTGGCATCGGCGAGACACTGTTACTGTCTCACCGAGATGCTAGTACATTGCAAATTCTGTTGACCGAGTAAGACCGTCCTATGTGGAGTCTCATGGACGAATTAGAGGAGCCGAATTGGAACTGTTCGGAGTCTGTTCATTGCGACGGTTCTGTGAGGAAGCTCAACAGACATGGAACAACAGAGATATACTCTGTGATTGCAGATTGTAACAGGTTGGTTTATTCAATCAACAGTGGAGTGTGAAGAGTTCGAACTATATCAATGTGAATTCGATTATGTAAAGACTGTAAACATAAAAGGTTCCTATGCAATATTGTTAATGGTGAATGCTGCTATAAATCAGACACTAGAAAGATAAGTCTGACAATTGTATGTAATCCTTATTACTATAATACAAAGTGATTTCTCTTGGTGTGGTGGGTTTTTCTCTCGTAAGGGTTTTCCCACGTAGATCTAGTGTTCTTGTGTGATTGTCAAACTCTGTTTCTGTAATCTATTTCATAGTGTATCTTAACTTGACTATAATTGTAAATTTTAAAGTGTATCTGCATTCTTTCCTGAGGTATTGATGTTAGGAGAATTGTTTTCCTCATCTAATTTTCCTTTCAGTGGCTTACAATGATTCATATCTAGTGTGCCTCTTCCCTTGAAGTTTAACAGGTATTGCTATGGATTGTTTTTCTCATTTTCCTCCTAGTATCAAAAATTTTCAAGAAATTATTGACAAATTCATCGATCACTTATCCTTCAATATTGACATGGACATTAGTCTAGAAGAGTTGTATACTCTTAAACAAAATCCAAAAGAAACTTTCGCTAATTTCTTACAATGATGGAAACAAAGAGCTAGCAAAATAAAGTGGCCTCTTCTTGATGAACAACAAGTGGGAATCATTATATCCAACCTTGATCCAAATCTATCTTTCCACTTGAAAATGCAAAGTATTACATCGTATGACGAGCTTGTTCCAAGATCCCTTAACATTGAAAGAGCCCTAATCTCACAAGGAAATACTCAAGCTTACGAGGACAACTATCCTTCAACTAGTTCGAATGAGAAACCTTGTGTATGTGATAAGAACCACAATGTAACAAATGATGGTGTGGTGGATGCTAAGGTCATACTAAGTGATCCTAGACCCAATAACAATCAAGTTGCTAACATCCAACCAACTATGCAACAAATGGTACCACCTCAAAACAATTAGATCAGTAACACCAAAATGCAATAGAGGAAAACTTGTAACAGGAGAAACTATCCCAAATATGAGAACACACAATTATCAAAACCCATCAAGACAATCATGAATAAACTAGTGGAGTCAAATTTGATAACACTTCCTAACTTTGAAAACTACCAAGAACCACAAGAGAAGCCATCTTGGTACAACAAGCATGATCTCTATGAATTTCATAAAATCAAAGGACATAAAACAACAAACTACATGAAACTCAAGAATATCATCCAAGATCTCATACAAAATGATACCATATCTATTAAGGTACTAGCTGGGAAATAGGATCTCAAGATATGCAAGACCCCTATGCCCGATCATAACAATGCAAACAACAATGGAAAAGCTAAGGATTACACCAATGTTAAACATACTTATTCCATTGTAGTTGCCTCCTATGATAGCGTTATCACTGTTGTCACCATCAAAGGAGCTAGTATGGAATGTGAAGTCACCACATGATGAGGAAAATAAACTGTTCAAGGAGCTATCCCAACTCAATCTAGGACAACCTATTTTTCTTGCATCTAATCCTAGCAAGTATAATCTTGTAGATCAACTTAAACAGACCCTCGCTTAGATATCAATCTTACAACTCTTAAGGTTATCTCCTATCCATAGAAAAATACTAGAAAAATCCGTGTCTGAGTCATGTGTTCCTGAGAACATTGATATTGATTAGTTTCAAGCTATGGTGGGGCATATCGCCAACCATCTTCTCACCTTCTCCAAGAAAGATTTATTGTCACAACCATCTCATAATCATGATTTACACCTTGAGGTTTTTATTCATGAAAACAAGGTCAAAATATTCTTGGTAGATGGAAGTGTTGCTCTAAACATTTGTACCCTACAATTGATCAAGAGCCTAGGCTATTCAGAAGATACTATTGAGAAGGCAAAGAGTACTACCATTAGAGCATATGATGGCCAAGAACATGTATCACAAGGAATCATTGCACTTCCAATCCAAGTGGGACCTTTTATTGCAGAAAATACATGCCAAGTACTTGATCTTGATATTCCCTATAATATACTACTTGGTTGACCTTGGATCCATGCTTTGAAAGTTGTAGCCTCAACCTATCATCAGTGTGTGAAGTTTCCTTTTGAAGGCAGAGAAATCACTATCCATGGAGATTCTAAGCCTTTCTACTATTGCAAGAGTCTTGAAGCCAAATTTTATAAGATCCCATAAATACCCAAAAATGATGAAGTACCTACACCATCAAGCTCATTTATTGACTCATCATCTCTAGCCTCTACCTCAACATCAAAAATACCCATTATGAAAAACTTACTTGATGTCAAAGCAATGATCCAAGATGATGGTTGTGGATGCTGCAAACTATTGAAAGACACCTTTGTCTAAGGAGATTTACCTATATCTCCTCAATCTCATGGGAAACCTACATCTAACACCAAAGAACCAAAAACACTCAAGATGGCAGCTACTACCTTCACCAAGTGGGGAGACCTAATCAAGAAGACGTCAGTGAGAAAGATATCTCTAAACTCCTATATCAAGATGAACAACCTATACCTATTCTTCTTGTGAAAGATGACAACAAAGGTTTATAGCTAATCTAGAGTATGGGGTATAACAAGAAAGAGAAGCTAGGATAGAATGACAATGGTTTACTAGAACCCATCGTACCTAAGAAACGACTAAAAAATCTTGGCTTAGGTTGTACTACTAGCAAGGTCACACTTATTGGAAAAGGTATTGTTGCTAAATGAGTTGAGAATTCCTCTTGGTCACCTACATCACATGATACAACCTTAGATGACTTTCCCCTTGATGTTGTTGACCTATTTGAGAATAACACCCTCTTCATGATGTCCATAACATCCTTTATCTCAAATGACCAACCAACTAAAATATGCCTAGTATACTTGCAACTCATTGGCATGGACCAACGAGGACCACCAGTCCTAGATTTATTCAAAAATGATGAATCGATCTCAGAATTCATGAGACTCTGAGACAACTTATCATGGGAAGATCGCAAAGCAAGCTTTGACATAGAGCTTGATACAGGGGCATACTATGGGGATACAATTGAATCCTTCAGTCACAAAATAAATGAAATGCAATTAACATGTAGATCCTTGAGTGAAAACCACTTAGTAGCACTCTTTGGTCCCAAAATAGTAAAAACAAAAGACACATTTGATGGTGAAAACCTCTCTAAGGTTCCCAAGGATGAAGGATTCAATCTCCCCCTTTGGGAAATGCATCCAAAGAAGTCAGTAGTACTAGCGAGAAATGCTACTCCAGTCAATGTGGGAATAGAAGAAGCACCTAAAATCACTTTTATGTTGAATCCTTATTGGACAAAGAATAGAAGAACCTTGCAGCATTCCTTAAAGAGAGAAGAGCTAATTTTGCATGGTCATACATAGATATGCCATGCCTTGATCTAGAAGTGGTTGTACATCACTTAGCAATTTATCCTGATGCCAAACCAATCAAGCAAAAATTAAGGAAGATGCACCCTTAGATAGCACTCTTGGTTAAACTAGAACTACAAAAGCTTCTTGACGTTTGGCTTCATCTGACCGATAGATTATCCTAAGTGTCTTTCAAATCTAGTACCAGTCTCAAAACCCATTGGGGGCATTAGAATATGCACTGATTTCAAAGATTCAAACAAGGCATGTCTAAAGGATGATTTCCCTCTTCCCAACATCAATCTCATTGTGGATTTAATAGATGGGCATGAAATGTTGTCACTCATGGATGGCTTTTTAGGCTACAATCAAACCATAATCGCCAAAGAGGATCAACATAAAGCTGCCTTTACTTGTCCATGGGGAACCTACTGCTAGAATGTGATGTCATTTGGGTTGAAGAATGTAGGAGCTACCTATCAAAAAGAAATAGCCCTCATCTTTCATGACATGATCCACAAAATAGTTCAAGATTATGTGGACGATATTTTGGAAAAAACAAAAAAGAGAAGTGAGTACATATAAGTCCTAGGACCTATCTTTGACAAACTTGAAGAATACAAAGTGCGATTGAATCCAAAAAAGTGTGTGTTCGAGGTCACATCAGGGAAACTTCTTGGCTTTTTCATTTCACAAAGAGGGATAGAAATTGATCCAACAAAGTTAAAAGCCATCCTAGACAAGGAACCACCATAGACATTAAAATAGATGAGAGGATTACAAGGAAGGTTGCAGTCCATCAGAAGGTTCATATCCCAACTATTAGATAAGATTCATCCCTTTTCACATCTTCTACATAAAGGGATAACTTACAAATGGGATGACAAATGTGATAAAGCTTTCCAAAAAATCAAGGATTTTATACTAACACCTCCAGTGCTCATTCTATTGATACCAAACAATCCATTGATCATGTACATCTCAACAACACCAATAGCACTAGGATCTATTTTAGCATAGCATGATGAGAACAAAAAGGAAAGAGTTGTATACTACATCAGCAGAACCTTGGTAGGCTATGAGATGAACTATTCACCCATTAAGAAAGCATGCCTAGTAGTAGTTTCACTTCACAAAATATTAGGCATTACATGTTGTCACACCAAATCAATCTCCTCACAAAGATTGATCCATTAAAATATTTGTTATCCAAAGCAACCCTCACGAGAGGAATGGTTAAATGGGTAATGATCTTGAAAAAGTTTGAAATAGAGTATGTGGAGCACAAAGCAATCAAAGGACAAGTGATCATAGACCAACTTGCAGAAGAACACATCTATGATGAGAACCCTTTAATATCTGAGTTCCCTGATGAATCAATGTTCCTTATTAATCTCATACCTCAATGGAAGATGTACTTTGATGGATAATTCACACATGGATCAAGATTGAGCATTCTTTTCATAACCTCCAAGGTGATTGCATCCCAAAGTCATACAGGCTATCATTCCCATGTACCAATAACAGTGTTGAGTACAAAGCCTTGATCATAGGTCTCAGGATAGCAGTTCAATAGTAGATACAAGAGATTAAAGTCTATGGAGACTCATAGTTGGTTATCAACCAAGTCAATGATGACTATAAAACAAAATATGATAAGCTCACTCCTTACAAGAAGATGGTGGAGAATATCAAAAATCTTTTTATAGACATAACTTTTGAACAAATTCCTCACATGAACAATAGAGCAGCAGATGCCATGGAAAAAATCGTATCACTACTAGACATTCCAAACAACATCCTCCAATATGAATTCTTGGTAGAATAGCTTCTCATACCAACTTTTGAAATCCCTGAATCTAAATTTGCATGTTTTATTGTTGATCCTAGATCCTCGTGGTACCATGACATCTTTACAAGTATCTTAATAGAGGAACCCTTCCATCAGATGTTACCCCAAACCTTAAAAAGACTTTTGTCAAAAAGGCATCCCAAATTGTGATCCTAGGTGATACCCTTCACCATCAAAGCATCGAAGGGATATTACTACAATGTCTTAACCAAGAGGAAGCCTTAACTTCTTTAACAAAATTACATGATGGCTTATGTGGGTCCCATTCTAGCGGTAGAACATTAGCTAAGAAATTGTTGAGCATGGGGTACTATTGGCCAACCATGGAAAAAGAAGCTCATCAGTATGTGTGGAAATGCATCCAGTGTCAACATCATGGGGATCTGATTCATGCTTCAACTCAAGAGTTCCAACCAATGATTACACCATGGCATTTTTCACAGTGGGGACTTGACCTCATAGGAAAAATCACTCCAACCTCATCCAATGACCATAAGTTTATCATAACCACTACTAAGTACTTTACTAAGTGGGTTGAAGCCATTCCTATGATCTACATAATGGGGAAGCAAATAGCCAATTTTATCTTGAATTACCTAATTTTTTTTTATGGTGTTCCACAAACCCTCATCTTAGACTACAGAACACCATTCAAGAATCAAGATGTGAAAGAGTTGTGCCAAAGATTCAATATGCAACACTAATTCTCTACTTCGTACTATCCCCAAGGAAATGGCCAAGCAAAAGAAACGAACAAAACTATCTTGAAAATCCTAAAGAAAATAGTTAATGAAGCTAGTTGTGACTGGAATCTATAGCTAAATCCATCTCTTTAGGCTTATTGAACTAGTATATGCATGCCTGCCGATATTGGCATGGCGTGATGGTTTATAGGTGGCATTGTTGTTCTTGCCACCAAGGTTCAAACCCCGTTGGGGTGGTATTATTGAATGGTTGTATCCGGTTCATAGCTCCGGTCAAAAGTGTTTACCCCTTAATAAAATAAAAAAAACTAGTATATGCATGCCTATAGGTGCAACCCCTTTTTCCCTAGTCTATGGATCAGAAGCCATCTTGCCTATTGAGGTTGAGCTCCCATCATTGTGAGTGTCACTAAAGAATCTGATAATTGAGGAAGAATATAGAGTGTCTCAACTAAATGAGCTATAATTCCTAGATGAACATCATCTTAATCACTTGCAAGTATATCAAAATTGACTAAAATGGAGATCTAACAAGAAAATAAAATGTTGGTCATTCTTGGTAGGTGATCTTATCTTAAAGAAAAATCAAAAGAAATTTCTAGATCAAGAGAACAAAGGAAATTTTGAGCCTAATTGGTTGGGTCCCTTTGTCATCACAACAAGCTATAGATCAAGATCATACCAACTATCAACCCTTGAAGGTGAACCCTTACAAGAGCCAATCAATAGCTTGCATCTCAAAAAAAATTATGCCTAAACATGAAGGGTGCAAATCATAAAATACAAAAAAAAAAAGGATCAAAATCCAAAAAATAAGAGAAAAAGGATTGAAAAAGTAAAGAAAACATTCATCCTCTAAAGAAAACCACTTTGATGGCCCTTTGGGCAAGTACCTTGGTGAAAACATAGCAAACAGGGGCCTTGTTTAAATAAGGCATCTCCATCTATTATTTGGCTCTTTTACCTTATCATTCTTTGCATCACCATTCATCCCTCAACTACCTCCTTATCATGGCTTGTCACTATACGGTATCATGAACTCTTTAGCACTACTTCAAAAATTCCCAAGGTAAATCTGTCTTGCCTTTATCGAAGTAGGCTAACATATCACACTGGGGGAATTTCATTATGTGTCACAATCAGGTTCTTCTATATCTTGAGGTCATGGGACATCTTATTGGAAAACACCAAAAACATTCATAAAATATTATCCAAAAAATCCAAAAAACATTTGCAAAATCCTACACAACTAAAATCCAAAAACATTCAAAAAATTGTAAAGGAAAAATCCAAAACATCTAGAAAACATCAAAATCTCTAAAAAGGTCAAACATTGAAAATCAAAAAAATAATGTCCTCTTGTCAAACTACGTTATCTCTAATCTTGAACATAGTCAAGGCCATCATTGGTGTGCCCCCGAGACACCTTAGGTTAGTCCTTTAGCAGTTCGTTGTAATAAATTGTCATCTCTTGTCTATTCATATCTTTGTCTTCTAAATAGGTCGAGTCAGTCAAACTACGTGGTCTTTTCATGTATAACGTAGGCAAGGATAATCTTTGATTAGTCCCCGGGGCCCCTAGGATAGGTCTTTAGGTTAGGTTCTTGGTCAAAACTTGGAAATTCTCAGAAAACCCATAAACATTTGAAAAACTCTCAAAAATCCCAAAACATCCAAATATTCCTAAAAATACAAAAACATTCAAAAATGGAAAATCAAAAAAACAATAGAAAATGTTCAAAAGACCTAAAAAGCCTCAAACATTCAAAAAACCCTAAACAGCCTCAGAAAATTCAAAAACATAAATATCCACATAAA